>NAVB01000197.1:0-108237 GCA_002179805.1 Acanthamoeba lenticulata | reverse complement strand
TGTTTGTTTGTTTGTTTGTTTGTTTGTTTGTTTGTTTGTTTGTTTGTTTGTTTGTTTGTTTGTTTGTTTGTTTGTTTGTTTGTTTGTTTGTTTGTTTGTTTGTTTGCAGTGTGTCGCAACCGGCCGTCAGTCACGCTGAACACATTGTCCCCTCTTCTGGGTCTCCTTCTTGTCCTCATGATGATAGTGATGACGATGACGTACGAGATCTCCCTCGAGTAGGGCGAAGGCGAGCGGCTTCCCCGGTGGTCGCTGGTGTCATATGGCGACGGCGAGCGCGAGCGGCCCCGAGCACTGCTGTAGTCGTCATCATCGTCTGCCGTGCTTCGAGGCGAGTATCTGTCGTTGCTCGAGTCGCGTCTCCTCTGGGAGGGCGTGCGCGTAAGGCGCGGGTCACGCCTCTGCTGGCTCGCCCCTCTGTTCGACCCGAATAATGGATAGCGGGTCAGTGAACCACAAACAAGCAAACAAACAAACAACCAAATAAACAAACAAACGAAGAGTCGTACCTGGCGTAGTGGGACTCGTCCTCGTCTTCCTCGTCGCTATAGGTGCGGCGGCGCTGGTCGTTATTGTCCTCGTCATCGTAGCCGTTGTCATCTCCATCATCACGATCATCATGATCATCACCGTGGTCCTTCATCGTCCTCCTGCTCGTCGAAATGCGCTCGTGCTGGTCGGCGGCCTGGTCGCGAGCGGTCTCGAGCGGCAACTCCATCGGCTGGACCTGGAAGTGGAACAGGTGGTGATGCACGACGACGGCGACGATGATGATCATGATGACGAGGTGTTGATGTGGTGAGACTTGCATGCTCGGGAGAAAGGAGATGGATGGGGAACGTACGCGGAAACCCTCATTGCCGTGCTCCTTGTTCCACAGGGTGAGCTCGCGCTCGGTGGTGTGGCTTGTCGTGTCCCTTCTGTAGCTAAAGTACAGACGCTGGACCATGATGGCAAACAGCAAGATCGCGGCCGCGCCAAAGACCACAAGCAGCACAATCTGGTCAGTCTCCATGAAGGGCTTTTCCTCGTCGGTCGGCGGGCGCTCGTTCGACGCCTGCGAGGTCACGGCAGCGGCAGCGGCAGCGGCCTCGGCCTCCGCCAACGCGGCCGCAGCAGCGGCCTCGGCGGCCACCACGGCCGGGTCGCGAGACCACTCGTAGGCCGTCGCGTAGGCCGACGCCAGGACAGAGCAGCGGCACTCGGTGATGGTGTAGCCCGGCGCGTCGTAGCCCTCCTTGCGCGTGCAGCCCTGCTTCGACCAGTCTGCGCCCCGCCAGGCGACGCACACCACTGAGGGCTGGCCGACGTAGCCCGAGAGGTCGACCCTGCTCGCCACGATCGTCGAGTCGAGCACCAGCGGGATGGAGACTTCGATCGCCTGCGGGAGGGTGACTGGATCGAGCGCGGCTTCGTCCTCGGGCTTGATCGACAGACTCACCACGCCAGAGTTGACGCTGTTGTGGTTGTGGTTGTGATTGTGATTGCGGTGTCGTTGTGGTGAGCGTACAAGTGGACACCGCGCGTTGTGTTGTGCACACGCGTGGTCGCGTACAAATTAGAGGCTGTGGTGTAGGCCAGCGGGTTGGCCGCGAGGACGGCAAAGGTGATCGATACGGCTTCGGTGTTCTGTTGGGCCAAGTAGCGCTCGAGGTACTGCGGCAGCTTGAGCGTGACGCCACCGTAGTAGAACGTTGACGCCACGTCGCTCACCGGCACTGGAGTCGCGCAACCCGTCCCACAAGTTGTGCAAACGCAGGTCAATCGCTTGTTGAGGATTGGCTTTTGGGGGGGGGAAGGGTTCTGACCGAGCTGACTCCTGATGTAGACGTTGCCGTTGGTGGCCGGGGTTGGAATGTTGAGCATCTCAAAGCTCGATTTCGTGGTCTCCTTCTCGGCCGCCTTCTGGCCGGGCACCGCTTCGCGCACCAGCTCGTCGGCGATGAGCTGTTCGGCGGCGCTGAAAAACTCTGCAAAGAGCAGCAGCGCCTCCTCGTCTCTCTTGCCCGGAGTCGATTGGTCCAAGAAAGAGGCCGACTGGAACGAGTCCAGCAGGTTGCTCAAGATCTGCGCCATGGTCTGCTCGTGCGTCCACCACCCAACCATGATGACATAAAATAAGGAATAATCATCATAAAAAAGAGCAAGATTATAGCAAGAACTGGCCAGCGTACCCCGAGAACGCTGTCGTCTGCCTCGGAGATGCGCAGCACCTGGTTGAGGATGTCGATGGCCAGAGACACATCCACCTCATCGGGCACCTCGGTCAGTCCGAGGAGAATATAAGCCTACGAGAGAACACCACACAGCACATTGCCAAAGTCAAACACCCCGGCCCGAAGCCCCAAGCAGCCAAGCGCATGCGGGAGCGAAACAAGAGCGGTACCCTGGCAGCGGCTCCGCTGGGCGTGTCGGGGGCGGCGAAGCTCGACACGGCCGTGTCAAAGAGGTTACGGCGCAGCTCCCGGCGCTGCGGCGCTACCGAGGCTGCACAGGGACCGCGACCTCGTCAGAAACAGCAACGGAAGGGCAGCCAGAGAGGATGGGCAGGCATAGCGTACGATCGCGGCTCTCGAGCTGCTGGTTGATGAGATCGTAGATGACGTTATAGTACTGCAGGATGGCATCGAGGTCCTTGTGCCCGCGGGCCGTCCAGATCTCATTGCTCAGCATCTTCTGGGCGATGTTGACTTGGCAGCCGTCGGTGGGCTCCTCTGCGCTGCAGAACGAGCCCGTATAATAGGGCGCCATGCCAGGCATGGGCGTGCGGCGCTCATAGGCACTACCACGGGCGTCCGAGACACGCACGACGAGGTCCTGGATGTTGTTGGACAGGCTGCGGGACATGATCGCCGTGACACTGTTCTTGCGCGAGCGCTCCGCCGTCAGCGGGATGTAGCCGCGCTGCGTGGTGTAGAACCACTGGTAACCGGCGGGCCCGCCCAGGTCAGCGTCCTCCCACATGGGTGCGCGGAGGTCGAGCGTCACGTAGGGCTGGTCCTCGCGGTCGTTCACGACCTGCGCCTCAAAGTTGCCCGAGAGCGGCGGTTGGTTGACCAACACGTCGAGGGTGGCCCAGCCGGTCCCGTCGCGGCTCGTGGCCGAGAGCTTGAACTTGTAGCGCACACCGGACGCCAGCGCACCGGCCCGGACCACCAGCCGCGGTGAAGTGCGGTCGGTCAGGATGAGCTGGTCAAAGTCGGGCTCGAACAGCGGGTCGACGCTCCACTCGTAGGCTGTGATCTTGGACCGCGACTCGGCCGATCCCTCGAGCACAAACGACTGGCCGCTGTTGACCTCACCCAGCTCGATGGGCTGGTAGACATGCAGTGTCAGCAACCAGATGGACATTTGCGGAATAAAAATGGATTAAAAGACGAATAACAAACGCACCTCGATGTGAACAACGGGGACGAGGGGGTGGGCCACTGTGATGTTGACGATGGTCCACTGGGTGGGGAAGTCGTCCAGGGTGAGCTCGGCCAGGACGGGCGCTCTACGCAACGACTTGTAGGAAACAGAGACATTGAACACGTAGTCGCCCGGGTTGAAGGTCGCTGCGGGAATCGTGATCTGCGGGTCGGTGCTGCTCAGGTAGGCCGCCTCGAGCTCGGGGCTCATGCACGGCGCGTCCGGGTCATGCGCGGGGAAGCAACTCCAGGCAAAGGTCAAATCCTCGGCGCGCTGGCCAGGGCGGATCGAGACCGACGCGTCGAGGACGAGATTGCTCAGCCTCGAGATGTAGCGGTCGCCCGGCGCCACAAGCGCGCGCACGCTCCACGGCTGCACGACGACCAGAGCTCGCGCGTAGCTCTCGTAGGGCGAGCCGTTCTGGTCGTTGATCGTGGCAGTGAAGCGCAGCTCGTAGGTCCCGAGGGTCGTGAGGGTGTCGCCGGGGATGTAGAGGTGGGGCGACGACGACATGAGCGGGTCCATCTCCAGCAATGGGGCGTCGGCGGGGGCGTTCATCAGGACCCACGAGTAGGAGAGCACGTCTGCCGTGTGTGCACGAGAGAAGAAAACCAATTAAGTCAAGCAGGTGGCCAAGGAGCCTTAACAAGCGCGGGCATACCGTTTGATTGGACGCCGCAGGGCGTCGTGGCTACGCCCTTGATGTAGACGGCCTCGCCGGGGGTCACGTAGATGGTGTGCGGACCCACGATTCGCACCTCGGGGATGGGCAAGCTCACTTGTCGCACCTGCGCGTCCCATCCAGAGGAGAAAAAATGAGAAAAGGCCCTCACATAAGCAAGGCAGCGGGTCGTGCCTCGATGCTATCGCCATCTTCCTTTCTGTGGAGGTTCGTGACAAAGTGGCGGACGGTGTAGGTCGAGTCCTCCGAAAAGAGCGCTGTGCTGAGTTGTAGCGATCGCGTTCCTTGCGCTGTTGGTTCGGTGATGACACGATGAGCAGATTTTACAACGGTTCTGTACAGAATCTCTCTCGAGGAAGGCGACTTACCCAGCGGCATGCCCTGGCTGCTGAGCCAGATCGACGAAGTGCGCGGTCGGCCCGCAAGGCCGTACGTTGTTGTGTCGAGATCAACCGAGGCAACGCACGACGGCACGAACAAGGGTGCCTGCAGTTATTATGTGCGCACAACAGGTCCCAAGTTGAGTCGTTTGCAAAACGGCCGAGGAAAGGCAGGGGCAGTGACGGAGGGACGGCCCACCTCGATGCTGACGACGGGGCTCATCGGGCTGACTGGGTCCTCCAACACGCCCGAGAGGCCGTTGCTAAAGGCGGAGTTGCCCCACTTGACCCGGATGGTGTTGTTCTTGATCCAGAACTGCTGGCCCGTGAGCACCATCTCATCGCGGCCAGTGACAGCAACGAGCACTCGATCAGTCTCCCAGTAGCAGTAGTAATCTGTGTCAAAAAGTCGACTCATGTTAGCGATACTGTCGAGCGCACGTCTTGCCAAGCGAGCTTTGGTTCAGTACCGAGGCCCAGCTGATACACGGTGAAGGAGCTGAACTCCAGGAGGAGGTCGCAGTCAAAGTTGCCCGGGCGGTTGGGCACGCCTCGGCGCGTGGTGTTCATGACAGTGATGCCGCGATCCGTGGGCGTATCAAAGATGACATAAATGAAAGCGCCCATGTTGGTCCACCGCACGCTTTCCAATCCAGGCGCCGGGACTGTTCACACACACATTCAACGTCGCCCCGTCGTGAGATTCCAGGTCCCGGCGGAGATGAGGCGGCAGAAGAGGGGTGGGGGCGTTACTGGAGGCATTGCAACTGAGCCCAGAGTAGCCCTCCTTGCACTGGCACCGTCCGCTGATGCACACACCGTAGGCACCGCAGTCCGGCTTGCACGGCACTAAGAGTGGCAAGTATGAGAATTGGAGAAAGGGACACGATAAGTCATGAGGAGAGGAGTGGATGAAGACGCACCCCCAGTGAACTGGACCGTGAATGGACTGCCCTGGATGTGGCGGAAGACCTCGCCGACCAGAAGAACCGACATGTGCACGGCACCGTCGGCCGCGGCATAGTAGCTCACGCCATGCGGGTTCGCAGAGTCCACCGTGAAAGCGTACCAGTCGGGCGAGAAAATGACGCCGTTTTGCTCAAAGCCTGCCATATTGTACGTGGCGTACGAGCAAGCTCACGTGAGCTCTCATCTTGTCGAATCGGTCCACAAGCTAAGTGCAGACGTACCAATAACAAACTGGTCCGAAGTTGAGGTTTGATTGTTGCCGCAAGCGTCTTGAGCCGAGATGGAGAACGTGTTGACTCGCGAAGGCGTGCCCACGGACACACCAAGACCCATAGCCGTGGTGTTGATGGCGGCAGTTGGGCCAGGCGGGAACACACCAGCCACGAAGGGACTGCCGGCGAGGTGGCGGCCATCGAGGCTGGTCACCACGAACATGTAGTTGCCCGCCACTCTCGGTTCGTAGGACACCCTGTTAAGGTGTAAGTCGTTGGTGAGTCAGGCTCGCAAGGTTAGAGACAGAAAGACAGAGCATGACGTGCCTGTATGTGCCATTGAAGTTGTCCGAAATCTCGTAAGGCACGCGTCTCTGGACTCCGTTGGGCGCCGTGACGTTGATGGTGATGTTGAACGAGAGTCCGCCGGTGGGCAGCCGCGTGCCGCATCTGTCGTACGTCTGGATGAAGAACTCGCGGTTCGAGGTACAAACGGGATACGGCTCCAGTCCACTTCCAAAGAACGTCGAGTTCGGCGGCGAGAACACAAGATCGCCCACACGAATGTTGACGATGAACGGGCTGTTGCTGATATGCGTCCCGTTGTGCATGATGGCCAGATTAACCGTGCCGGAGCGCAGCGGGTAGTACACCAGCAGGTATGTGCCGTCTTGATTGTCGGTGATACTAAGAGGAGAAAGCAAAGGGTGAGTGCACGTCGCAAGCTGTTTCAGGCGTGCAAGGTACCTGACAACTTGAGCTTCGGGTCCGCTGAAGGTGACGTTGAACTTGAGGTCTGTGCGGCCGACCGGATTACCATAGACGTCGCGGGTGGTGATGAGGACGTTGGCGTTTTTCAGGTCGCATGCGCTCAGCTCGGACAGGTCGCCTGTGGCTGTCGAGGCGGCCGGATCGAACACTGAGGGGTTGACCAGCGGGAAGAACGGGCTGTTCGTCACCACGATATCGCTCTCGCGCTCCATGATGTCGAGCCGATACCGGCCTGAGCAAACACAACACGCGGTGTTTCAGCAGGATGAGTCAGCGCGGTTGGACCATGCACTCGGCGTACCGGCGACCGTCGCGTTCCACGACGCCGTGTAGGAGCCATTCAGGTTGTTCACAAGCTCGCCCACAGTGACGTTGCCTGGGCCGCGGAAGAGGAAGTCGAACTGAATAGACGCCACTTCTGATCAGAACACCTCAAACTACATACGCGTGTGGAGGAGCGATCAAGCGCGGGCGGGGAGGAGGTAAGTCGATCGCAAGGGGGGAACGCACTTGGAATGGCGGGTTGCGCGGCGTGGTGATGTTCGCATTGGTGAGGCGGTTGTAGTTCTGGATTGTGAACGTGGCCGGTTCGCCTGCTGTGGCAAAGGAAAGTCCACTCCCAAAGGCTAGGAACGCGTCGACGGGCAGGACAGTGATGTTGAACTGGCCCACAAGTTGGTCGTCATAGGAGGCATAGATGGTGACGCTGTGCGGCCCAGGCACCGGCGCCACGTAGCTAACCGTGTAGGTGCCGTCAGAGTTGTCACTGTATGCAATGTTCGCCACGGCATCACCAGACTTGGTGCGCACGAGCTCGAAACGGAATAGCTCGCCACCCGCCGTGATGTTGTTTCCGTAGTGGTCTCGTGTCAAGATGGTGAAGAACGCTGGAACGTCCTGGTGGGCCGAGTAAAGTCCATCGCCAAACACAAGGAAGTTGGGTGGCGATGGGAGTGTGGGATACACGGCCAGCGTGATGGGCTGGTGTGTGACACGGATCCGAGGCCTCAAGTCAGCACAGCGTTGTACGACAAAAAGGGAGAGAAGAAAGACACGTGCCTGGCAGAACTGGACGGGAGCGAGGCCAGCCTGTACGAGGTGGAGCAGGACCTTGTGGTAACCGGACTTAGCGACGCTGTAGCTCACTAAAAACTGGCCGTTTCCGTTGTCGGTAAGGTTCGCGAGGTCCGCAGCGTCTACAGACGTGGCGTGAATGTTGGTAAGTGAGAAAAGAAACAGGAACAGAACCAAGAGGCTGGTCCATACCAGTATCCTCAATAGTGATGGTCCAGGTGTAGTCTTGCGCGCTCGAAAGGAAGGCGCCATAGGCGCTTCGTGATTGAATGGTGAAATATGTTATCTCGCCAGCCGTGGCGACAAAGGTGCCTTCGACTGTGCTTTGGCACGGGTCGGGAGGAACATAGGCCTTAAAGCACGTCTGGAGAGAGAGAGAGAGAGAGAGGAGTGAGTTCAGCGACGCACAAAGCCGTGTTACGTCTCAAGATGGTGGAAGGGGACGAGAGCGCACCTGATTTCCAGCGTCAGGAGAAACGCTGAAGGAGACCCTGGTTTGGTAGGAGGGTACTAGCGACCGGCAGAATGCTTCGGCAGTGTTGTAGAAGGAAGAGACCGTAATTCCACCCGGTCCTACAACCGCATTGCCGCAAGACGTGTAGAGGCTCGAGCAGTACGACTCGCTGGCGATTCATGAAGAAACAGTCAGCAAACCGCCTTGGCGCAAGTCCTCCTAGGTAAGTGGTACCAGATGAAGAACGTGGATTGCTCCGCAGTCTGTTGGACGACGTATTCGGATTGTCTGGGATCACAGGACAAGCCACAAAGCAGTTTCTGCTGCAGAGCAAAGCACTGCGAGAGCCCACCAAACACGGGACGCAGGTCCGTGTTGACATAGTTCTTCACGACAGTAGCGTCACCTGCGCGCCAAGAGTGGTGAACCAGAAGTCAAGGTCTGGCGCAGGAGAGAAGGCATGAAGAAGTTCGTACTGGAACTGCAGCACGCGCCGCTTATAAAATCCGCGCAACAGGACTGGCCAGTCAAGTCGCTTTGGCCGCACACATCAGTAAGGCCAGAGACAGGCTGGGGAACCTTGCCGCGGTTGAGGGGGCATGTGACGTTGGCAATGACCACGGGGAAGGTGAGAAAATCGTTCTCGTTGACGGAGTAGCTCACGTTGAAGGTTCCACTCGTTGTGGGGGTGAAGCAGGTGGTGTAAGAGCCGTCGAGCTGATCGCTCACCTCTAATGTGGTGATGTTTTGCTCGCCGGCGTCGACATCCTGAACGGTAACGACAACGTTGTCACCGCCCGCCCACTTCGGGTTCTCATAGAAGTCCGTAAGCTGGAGGTCAAGGCAGTACTGCACGTAGGGCCGGCCCGAGCGCGTCACCTCCCCGTCAGGTGTATCGCTAAGCCAGTAAGCGATGTCGCTGAGGCGGGTGTGGGTGGCGCTCGCGTCGGCGAAATCGGCCCTGTAGCAGAGCTCGCTGGGATTGACGATTACGGAGTAGTTGTTGATGGTTTGTGCCTCACAAAATCGCTTGGCGGTCGGGTAGAGAGAGCCGACGGTTTGGCCCGTTAGAAGGCGCACGTCACTGCAAGATGTGTAGAGCTCATTGCAGAATGGCCGACAAATTGTGTACGATTTCGTCGCTTCATCGAGATAAATCGCTTGCTGCGGTGCGCAGTAGCGACCGCAAGCTAATGTTTCGAATGCCTGCAGGCAATCTCCAAAAGCACGGGTTGGGAGAGGGGGGCGGAAGGAGAACTGAGCGCGCTTCTCGGTTAGGAAGAGATCAACCAACGAGGTTGAGCCACTCGTAGCGCAGCATGAGGTTTCTGAATAGGATCTGCAAGTGGTTGGCGGCAGCGGTGGCTGGATAGAAGACGAGTTTGAGCTCAACTAAGGTTTGAGAGGAGGGGGGGGGGCAGATAGACGATACGAACCTTGGTTGGTTCAAAGCCGCGGCTCGGATGGAGACATGTCAAGGATGGGGCTTCATGTGTGCGTTCCTCCATTCCCCACTCCTCGACTTGAACTTGTCCATTATCTTGGTTGGCTGATATACCGATTAGAAGGCTGGGACCGAAGGCCGCGAACAGTAGCAGCAGGAGGGCGAGCTGATGCGTCCGAGTGAGGTTCCACATGTCATCCCCACTTTGCACTCACACGACCGCTTCTTCCTCTCCTTTGAGGTAACTCTCTAAGAAGAACAATCGATTGCGGGAGACTCTCTGTCTCTTCTGTGTCCCTAATACACTCCTCGCCTTCCAAAGACGGACTTCGCGCTCGTCTCAAAGTAACCCACGTCCCTTTATAAAACCGGGTTTTGAGCGATTGGCGCGTGGTGGCCACAGCTCAAGTCTTTTGACGAGGTCTCGTGCGTAACCTCCCGAAACAGAAAGACAGCTTTCAAAAAGGAAAGCAGCGATTTTATCTGTGGGAAAAACAAACCTGCTGCCCGGCGGCCATCAGGAAAAACACTTTGAGTAGGCAAGGAACAGAGGTGACCCCAAAAGAAGACGACGCAGGAGAAACAGCAGGGCTGGAGGAAGACGCCCGGCGGCTCGCCAGGCCAGGCTCTCCTTCTACCCGAAATGCTGTCCTCTCGAAGCCTCGCTGGCAGAGCCAAGGAAAGCAAGGAAAGATCGAATCGGGTGGACGCGTTGCCCATTCTGATGCGGCTACGGGAGGAAAGAGGGTCTGAGCTAGAGGAGTCAGATGGTCTGTCGGAAGGAGAAAACCGGATGGAGCTCAGCTCAGACGCAGACGAGGAAGAGGAAAATGGCTTCCATCTGCGCCGGGAGCGGGGAGAACGACACTTGGATCGAAGTGGGGAGAGAATGTTAGATAGTCTGAGGACAGAACGATATAGAGATGAGAGGGACGAGCGAAGCGACAGAGGGGAGAGGCGAGGAGAGAAACGATCTGGCGGAGACAGGTTGGACAGGAGTGGTTCCCTATGGGATCGAACAGATCTCAGGGAGCGAGATCGGGACAGGAGGGATTCCGAGAGAAACCGTGAGGCGAATGACCACAACCAGCGCGATCGACGAACCAGTCAGCCAGGCAGCGCCAGTTCTTCGCCATCGAAAACGTTGTCTCCCTATCGCTACGCCGATGAGAAAAGACCAACGGACCGAACCCGCACGATGTCAAGAGGAGGCGTGGATGACCGAGACTACCGCAGCGAGAGGAGTGATCGAGAACGAGAGCGAGACAGGGACCGAGACCGAGAGAGGGACAAGGAGTCCAGAGACAAGAGAAGAAGGGAAAAGAGCAGCGACCGCGAAAGCAGGAACGACCGATCGAGAGACCGAGAGAAGGTACCGGTGGACAAGCTCAAGCGCGTGGGTAGTAGCTATTCGATACGCGAGGAAAAGGAAAGCCGAGTGGACGTGAAGGTGGGCGGCAGCTTGATTATGGGGATCGGGATCGAACCACGAACATCGAGAGAACGCGCAGGCAGTGGAGGCGCTCGTGGTTCTAAGGAGATGGAAAGGCGCAATGGGCGAGAGGAGCGGGAGAGGCGAGACCGGGAGGGCGAATACTTCAGAAGAAGACTGGAAGAACCCTACTGGGATCTGCTGGTGGCCGTCGATAGTTTGTGGTACCAGGACGAAGAACCTGTGGGCGACGAAGCCGAGAAGAGTGGAGTTGCTGGAGAGCGAGAAGAGACTGTCTCCCGCAAGCCTCGCAACCTTCCTCCTCTCGGTTCCTCAAGAGGAAACATGCCTATGCCAAAGAGCTTGCTTGGACAGTATCTCATGATTCGGTGGACGATGGCGCCCTTCACCACAGCAAGCGACACCGCCACCCGCCTGAGGAGGCAGCTGCCTTGCAAATAAATCTAATTTATTCTTTTAGCCTTTTCTTTTCCTTCCTCTTTTCCTTCCACTTGTTTGGCCAAGCGCCGGCAAGATGCGCGTAGCGTCGCTACGTTGCGCACAAGGCTCAACGGCTGCGACTCTTCCTACACCATGAGCCATGCACATGGACCAATTGTACTCACTCTCCGTTGCACTGTTTCTTCCTCTGTTCTTCCTCACCCCTTCCAATTCTGCTGCACAGAGATTAGACGCCGTGCTTTCGTGCCAACCGAATGAAATTGAAGATCGTGTGCGTGCATACTTCGATGCGCCAAGAAAGGAGGTTGTGTACAAGAAGCATGTTGTAGCTCTGGTATTTCTCCTTTTCTTCGTCTCATTGACCGTGTTTCTCACGTTTCCCGCATGGCGCGCACGCGCAGGACAAGCGCTTGGAGCAGGTGCGATCGCTTTTACGAGTCGAATGAGCATGTTCACTAACCTTCACGCTTAGGAGCTAAATGCGAAGCGGTACAACACTGCAGGGTATGCACAACCTTTCTGCTTTTGTTTGTCTTTTTGTGTTGATCTTCCTTTGCAGAGCACTCCTTATTCTTGTCCATGAGCTCGCGATGGTGCCCAACAACTGCAAGAAGTTGGTGAACTTTGGAGGTTCGCCCCGTTTCTCCCGCTCTTAAGAGGGTTCATCTCATAGTCCTGTTTAGTGTTACGCATCTTCCAGAAGCTGCTTGCGAGGATCAGTTCTCTTGAGTTCTCTCTTCCCCTTGTAGAGCTTTTAAAGGGTACGCCGTTCGCCAAGGTGGCTTGTACACAAGTCGTTTGCTGACGCAGCTGCAACAGACCTGCTTCCTCCAGTTCACCATATTGCAATGTCCAGCAGTGAGGGTAAGTAAGCACTTTCCTATCTGGTTGCACCTCTTGTTTATCACGTGTTTGCTCACCTGCCGTTCTCTGATAAGCAAAAAAGGCTGTCGGCGAGGCCATGATACTCGGCATCTGGGACTTGGTGAAGTATGGGCAAGCGACCAAGTCAACATCAGCGCGCTCTTTCTTGTGGCTGAAGCTCGCGCCGAGTAAGGACCAAAACGAAGTTTTCGATGCTGCTGTCGAGACTGTCAATGCTCTATTCGAGGGCTGTCGGGACAATGAGCGCTTCTTTTCGTCCCACTTAGAGCTTGCAGATGAACTGTACGTTGCATATGGCCAGCTGCTCTTTCCATTCGTTTGACTGATTCCCTACGACCGTCTGCTACAGTAAGTGCCTCTTTTTGATAATTAGGGAGAGCAAAGGTACCTTCTTCTTGTTCGTTGCTCTACCGGGCGCCACACTCTCAACTGCTTTCAGACTACCCCACGCAGGCCGTGCTCTTTGAAGTGTTCTACCGTCTCGCCCGTAGGCTGACACCTTCGGTGCTGCTGGGCGTCTTCAACAACGACCAAGGCTTGTACGAATCGTTTAGCACAGTCAAAAGTGCAAACTTTCAAGCGGTACGCCCAATTTGCTAGCCTTGTTCTCTGTGTGTAATGATTGTAACGGCTCGGTAGTACAGACTACACGCACTTTCTTGATGTTTCTCAACTACTCTCTTGAAGTGAAGAGGTACCTTTTTTCTTTCCTCCATTCGTCATTGTAATACGGCTGCGCCTCACGGGATGTGTCTCGGACAGAGTCCTTTCATTCCCCTACAAGTGCATCACGTTAAACGAGGTTCATCTGAGCGAGAGCTGGGTTGACTTTGGCGAACTCGCGGCCACCTTTTACTGGAACCCTAAGCAATGCAACGCGCCACAGGTAGCGTTTACACTTGGCGCGTCGTGCAAGATCCTGCTTCTCATAAGACTCTTTGGCCTGTAGTTGTTTTCGGATCCAGCGAGCCTGACCGTGCGCATCCTATACGAAGATATTACCAACTCCGAAGGTACCTTACGACCCTGCTGGCCGCAAGGTGGAAGCTCGCTTCTGACTGAGTACTGTACAGTAACCCAAAACCGCATGCGGTGGAGGATCGACGGCAAGGCAAGCATTGTGCCCGAGGTACCGACCTTTCTGCGCACTTTATCGCGTCCTATGAAGTGACCTCTGCTTGTGCACCCAACACCAGATTGCACCTAAGGATGGACTACACATGTTTGAGCTCGAGTTCGCTCAACCAGAAACCCTTTTGCTCGTACAGGAAGTGCTGGCGTCACGGATGGTACGCCCCCCCCCCCTCTTCTCCCCTATGATCCGCGGCATGATTGTTGTTTGTCCGTCGGCTCAGAGACAGCTCTCGTGCAGCTGCCGAATCGAGACAGCAACACGAGCGTGACAGTCAGGCCAAAGGCTTCGCGAGCGACTGTACCTATGGCTGTGTATGCCCGCTCGGGGTCGCTCGAGGTCTCCGATGGAAGGCTGTCGTTCTTCACCTCTCAGCCCGTCCTCAGCCAAAATTCGTCCTTCGATGAGGACGAGGCACAACAGAAGCCGCTTTCTCGAACGAAAGACGACAAGCAGACCAACGGTTGTGAGCAGGACCAACAGAACTCACAGACGCGAAAGGGCAAACGAGCTCGAAGCAACGAGAAACGAGACGCTTCGTCTTCACAGCCGGAAGATGGCCGTCGAACTCGCAGTCGTGGTCAGAAAGAAGATAAGCAGCTCGACTCTTCCTCACCGGACAAGTCCCAGCTTTCTCCACGAAAGCGGCCAAGGATTGAGCCCGCACCCGCTCTCCCTGGACCTGTCGTCCAGAGCAAGAACACAACCGACACGACCGAGTCGCCACTCGAGCCGGCGATGTCCATGCAGCAAATGTGCGTTATTTGGCCCTTCTTGATGCTTGACGAACTTCGTTCTTATAGGTTTGCCTTACAGGAACGATATAGTGACCGCGCTGCGGTGCCTTCAAGACATCTTGAAGGAGAAGACGGCGAAGAGCGACCGCAAGTGCCAGCAGCTCGGCGAGTCTGTGACCGTTTTCGATCAACACCTCACCACCTTGCTTGAGGGGGACGCCCGGAGGTGAGTGGGGAACTCGTAGATCTCCTGCCTACGTAGAACGACCTCTCACTTTTGACTGTACTTCTCACTCTCTTAGGGATGACGTGTTGTCAAAGCATGATCAAGCGCTCGAGAAGCTCGAAGCTCAGTGCCTGAGTACGATACCGCCCCTTTATCCTCTTCAATCGCAATTCGTTTTTTAATGTCGTTCACGACAGGCACGATACGGGACATGAAAAAGGAGCAGGAGGCTTACAACGCCAAGATGAACGACATGCTTCAGCAGCAGCTCGACGAGTGGCTCGAGCTGCGCGACAACCGCGCCACGCTCAGCCGTCAACTTGCAGAGCTCGGTTCGTGGCGCTCCCCAATCCCTCAATTTGTTGGGATCTAACTCTCATCCATGCTGGGACTGTCGTGCAGAGCGGACCCAGAACGGCGAAAAAGCCGCATTGCAAGCTGCGCTGGCGCGGCATCGAACCATGGTCCTCAAGCCCTCGTAGAATGTGTGACTTTTCTTGTTTGGAAAAGGAAAACAGGCGCTTCAAAAAAGAAAATGTTGGGGATAACAACTTTGTTGTTGCGGGGACTCACTGCCCAGATGGACGAGAACACGCTGCGCGAACCGTTGCTTCTACCGATCAAGCCAAAACCCAGCCGTCTGGTCGACTACCTGGCTGACCCCGAATTCAAGGAGGTGTGGGTAGCCTTCCTCAAGCAGAGCTTATGCTACGAGAACATGATGTTCTATGAGGCTGTGGAGAAGTACAAGAACCAACCTCTTCCCGGCGAGCGAGCCCAGCAGGCCCAACAGATGTACAACTCATTCATTGCCGACACCGCCGAAAACCAGGTCAACTTGAGTGACTGGGACAAAAGGCCCATTCATGAAGCTCTCCGGCTCATGGCAGAGCGCACTGAGGTGCGGCCGTTTACGAAGTGAGCCGCTTGGTCGGCGCTGACACATGTGTTTGCAACAATAGGAAGGCAAGCTTGGCGAGCTGGCGCATCCCGCTCTGTTTGACGCGGCACAGAAGAGCGTGCTGGTCCTTATGCAAACCGACACTTTACACGCCTTCCTCAAGAGCCCGCTCTACCGGCAACACCTGAAGGAAAAAGAAGTGGGTGCGAGGTGACCTCTACTTTCACCTTTCGACCACTACTGACTCTGACTGCCTGCAGAGAAGAAGACCAGGCTGCTCGAAGAGGAAAAGCAGAAGATGGCCGAGTGGCGGCGAAGCTGGACCGACGTCCCCACACAGGATACGCACTCGACTTACGACTGGTCCTGTGTGTTGGCCTTGTGTTGCTGCTGGTGCTACTGGTGCTGCCTCCCGTCCTATGAGTAGGAGGATAAGTGTGTAGGACGAATCGGCTTTGTACAAATAAAATGTCTTCTTCGTTGCAAGCAAGAGGGCAGACTTAGATCTTGACTACGAGCTTGCCCGTGTTCTGGCCGGAGAAGAGCGAGTTAAGGGCCGAGGGCAGCTTCTCGAAGCCCTCCACCACTGTCTCTGCGTACTTGAGCTTCCCTGCGGTGGGTTCAGATCCATCAGGATCCGCGTTTGTTATCATTTTCCCGTCCTATTTCATCTTATTTGAGCGCCATCACGACGTGCGTCAAGGGTACCTTCAGCGAGCCAGGGCAGGACTTGGCTGAGCATCTCGTCCCTGCGGTCGTTGTAATCGCGCGCGAGGATGCCCTTGATGGTGGCCCGCGTGTAGAGGATCCTGTGGAGGAACCGCGGACCCAGCTGTGTCATCGTCACCATGAACACCATGAAGCCAGCCAGTTGGTCAGAGTCCCACAACAGCGGTTCGTCTTGGAGATGATGAGAAATGGAGGAGGCGGAGAGGAGAGTAAGCACCTGTGGGTGATCGAGATGGCCCTCGTACTGCGATATCTGGCCGCAAATGATGACCCGTGCAAAGACGTTGATCAAGTGCAGGATGACGGCGTCCGTGATGATCCCGCCCACATTATCTACGCGCGTAGGTGGAACGGCGCCGCCAACATGCATGAGGGTTGGTGAGCCAGCAGTGCACGAGGAGGAAACAGTTGGCACGCGACTGCGCACCAAAGTAGACGTCGATGCCGTTGGGGCAGGCCCGCTCGAGGTCGCGCCGCACGTCGTCGGCGGTCCGCCACGGCTTGTAGTTGAGCACCTCGTCGGCGCCCAGCTCCTCCTTGAGCCACTGGTGACCCCCCGCGGAGGAGGCCTTTAGCCAACGAGAAGAGCCAACATACCAAACTACCAGACGACGCACCCGAAGCTTGTCGTCAGTGCCCGCTATAGCCACCACGCGGCATCCCCTGAGCTTGGCCAGCTGGCAGAACGGCGTTCGAAATGTAAGCAATGTAGCGAGACGACGATTTCAAGACGACGATTTCAAGAATGAGCGGTTGATTGAGAACAGGGCACGGGTGTGGCGGCTACCTGAACGACGATGGAACCTACGGCCCCGGCGGCGCCCGACACGACGACTGTCTCGCCGGCCTTGGGCTGGCCAGCGTCGTAGAGGCCAAAGTAGGCTGTGCGGCCAGGCATGCCGAGGATGCCAAGCGCGTAGGAGTGGGGCGCCACGGTCGTAGGGTCCCAGTCCAGCTTGCGGCAGGCGGTGGCGGCCACGACGGCATGGGTCTGCCAGCCCGAGTAGCTCAGAACTACATCGCCTTGCTTGATCCTGCCTGTGGGGTCCTGTAGGTGGAAGAGTACTTAGCACTCGTACAAGCAAAAAGAGATTTTGCTCGAATCTGGACGTACGTTAGAGATGAGAACTTGGCATACAGCACCAGCACCCTGGACCTTGTTGAGTGGGTGAGGTTCCTCCCAGGTGTTGGTGGCGGCCTAGACAGCAAGCACTTATGTAAGTGACTGAATCTGGCGGACGAGATCAGTGGGCAGAACCTGCTGGATTCGCATGTAGGGGTCAACAGTAATGAAGAGAGCCTTGAGGAGTACTTCACCCTCCCCCGGCTGAGGAACTGGCGTCTCCACGAGCTTGTAGTGCTCCTCCGTCACTTCTGCCTAGTACGGGCACCACAGTAAATCGCCAGTACTCAACAACAGGACAGAGCCAGGCGCACGCACCTCGGGCCTCTTGACGTAGATCCACTGCTTGTTCACCTCTTCCATCTTGCGCTCACTAGTGGTTTAAGCTTCTTGCTGCCGTGTTGTTTTAAGGTCGTGGGGGCGTCGTGTCTCGCCGCTGTCCTTTTCGCCGTCACAAAGAGAACATTAATTTGAGTTTTATAAATTTCGTGTTGTCGGCAAAATTGTTTGAATTATCTTCAACAGCTGCCCCACGACGTTTCGCTTGGCGCCTAAAAGCGGTGACGATTTATGGAAGGTACCCATCCGCCAACCAGAGCAAGCCTACTTTAAAGCCTTCTGTACGTCTTCTCTTGTACCCCCAACCTCCAAAGAACCACACCTTACCTGAATTACACATGGACTTCCTCACGTTGACCTGGCCCGGAAATGGTGGTCCCTGCTGGGGCTGCAGCTGCTCCCCCTGCTGGTAGGTCCCTTGGTCATGTACTTACACTGTATGAAAGCTCAAAATAACTTACTTCTCTCCTAAACTTGACCAGTGGTGACCCCTGTAACTTCATTGACGGTCTCTACTGCTGTACGAAATTCATCCTTCAACCCACTTGTCACTCCTTCCTCTCCTAATGGTTTTCTTTTACAGGTCTGAGCTGGCACTTCTGCGGATGCTGCAACGTCGCCCAGTGGTACGCCAAGTCCATGGACCAGGAGATGGCCCTCGTCAACCACTGCCTGCCCTCGTGCTGCCTCGGCTGGTAAGATTTCTCTTCGGTTTACCTTCTCCACTGAGGATGAGCTGACTTAACATAACTCAACCCTCGCAGCATCCTCCCGGTCGTCATTCGCCGCAACCAGCGTGTCACCAACAACATTGGTCAGGATGATGTCATGCACTGGCTTGGTGATTTCCTCCTTGTCTGGTGCGCAACTCCTTCCTACAGGTGTATCGTGTTGTCAATACCTAACAATCGTACTTCTCCTCTGTAGGTGCTGCGGTCTGTGCGTGATGGGCCAGATGCTCAGGGCTGCCAACAAGTCCGATTGGGACGCCATCCCCGAGCTTGTTCCCTCCCTTGGCCGCCCCACCGTCGATCCGTTCAAGATGATCAAGTAAGAAACTTCTTCCTCACCTTATAGAGAGTAAGGAAAGAAGTATGTCGTATGGCCTTTAAACATGGTTCATCTTTACCCACCGATACGCTATGGCCCTACAACGGTGACAATGAAACAAAAAAAAGAAGTGAGGCAATAAACCACATCTTGTGAGAGGTTAAGGACAGACAAACTGAAAAGGGCAAAGAGAAGGAAGCAAAAGGGGAGGAAGAAAGACTAAGAAAGCTAAAAGGATACGACACGGTGGATTCCCGGGTGGTCGCCCACCCCAGTACTAACACCGCCTGGCGCAGCTTAACTTCGCTGTTCGGATGGGAAGTGGTGCTTTCTGCGCAGTATGGCCGTATCCGACAGCATTAGTAGCCTGCAACAATGCGTACTGTAGTGGGCCTTTTACCCTCGGACTTTTAGCTCTCTTGTTTTCGTTGAGGTCCATCAGCCCACGCCGTCAAGTTAGGCCAATTTATTGTGGTGTGGAAGAGCCGGAGCTTCGTTAGCCCATGGAGAAGGAGTCAGCGTGCGGCATGATGTCTTTCTTGCAGTACTTGTCAATCATCTCCTTCAGCAGGAGCATCCGCGTGCGCTGGATCTTGCTCTTGAAGCCTGGCGCGTGCAGCGACGCTCGCTCGGCGTTTACGACTGCGCAGAGCAGGCAACAACACAACGACAAAGCGGATGAGACACACGACTCGTCCTGCTTCTGGAGAGAGCAGCGAGTCCGCGTACGCTTGGTCAGGAACCACTGGCGGAAGGCATCATTCTTCTCAAACACGGGCGGGTCTGGAAGGAGTGGGCCATAGGGCCGCACGCCTACCTTGTCCGCAAACCCAATCCTAAGATGATCACATGTGCACGCATGAAAATGTCGGATCTACGAACAACAGCAACACCAAAGAAAGCAAGGAGATCGATTGATCCGCAAACGTACTGGTAGAACGTTTTGCCCTCGTCCTCGGGCTGTGGCGACTTATGCGGCTGAACGATCGCAAATGTGTCTGAGCGCGATACGGTCGTCAATCCTCTCACATTATGGGTGCGTCCGTGCGCGCGCGCGAGGGAGAAAGTGCGCGCATACGATTAAACTCGGATTTGAGGAGATCAGGCGGGAAAGGCGTGGTCCCATCCACGAAGACGATCACCACAATATCGTTTCCTGCGTGAAACGCGTGCGTGCATGAGGATTGCGTGAGTTGTGCGGTGGAGGGGCGCGAGGGCTGGCTGCCTGCCGCAAGAGAGTGTGCGCTGGTACCGAGGTGTCGCTTCCGCTCAAGCTGCTGTTCATCGTCGGGGTTGAAGGGGAGGAGCGTGGAGACATGAAACATGACCTCGTACTTCAGGAATGTGGTATGTACACTGTGTGTTCCCGTCGTGTCTCCTGCCGTGGGATCCCACACGTAATGAAGTAAGCTATATTGACCAAGCTGTACAGGAGGTGTGGGAGTGCAGGCAGTCGTACGGTGGACGTCGAGGCCGCCGCGGAAGCCCTTCCAGTCCCGCAGCACCACTCGGTTGCCCAGGAATTCCAAGAATTCCTCGAATGCCGGCGATGTCTCGACTGCAAGACAGACGCCGAGAGCCACATGTGCCGTGAGCGTTTGAGCAAAACATCACTTGGGAGAGTGGAGGAGGATGGTCGCTGCGTCGCACCATTGGCAAACATTTCGTTCTCCTTGGTTTGGCCCTCCTTGACGTAGAGGATGCCAAATTTGTAGTTCTTGCTGATCATCTTGCGCTCCAGCTCGAGCAGCTCCTGGACCAGCCCCGGGTCCTTGACCTTTGAAAACTTGGCGCTGGCCAGCGCGGGCTCCTGCAGCCTGTTGATAGCGAGGATGACGTTGTGGAGAAGGGAGTGAGTTGATGATCGCCTTCGTGTTGTTTTTCCAGGTCAACAACGCACTTGAGAATCTTGAGCGTCTCGGCCACAGACGGAGACGAGGGCAAGGACGTCCGCGCGACCCCCTTCTTCGTCCGGATGAGGACCAGGTTGCGGTCGTTTTCGTCCCGCTCCCTGAGCTCTGTTGTGATTGCCATCGGCCCGACGTCGGCATCAAAGCCCAATATGTTGGCGTGGTCTGCTTGGCCGCGAAGCAACCCGCATCAGTACAGCACCAGCAAAATAGTTTCAGCGGAGCTGCGCACTTTCATTGCGGTCGACGAAGAAATCTTTGTAGAAAGCGATATCGTTGTCTTGGCTCTGCAGGCACAGGTTCTCCGCCTTGCATATCTGTGGCACCCACAAACCACACTTGTCGTGATAAGCAAGATGATCATCCTTCATATAGTGTTGATGTGTTGATGCATGGTAATCAGCTGAGAGAAGGTGCAGAAGAGGATTGTTCGAGGACCTCAACTCGCTGATATGGGTCCATGGGCGTGCCCAACTCAAGGCGAAACCCAAAGGCGGGAAGCAACAGCGCGTCCTGACCCACCATTGTGCTCTGTGGCCACGACAAACGCACACGACCCATGTGATCAGGGATGAGAGCCTCACACACGATTACGCGCACAGAGCCTGCTCAGAAAGCAACGCACATTGCCGTCGGTGATATATCGCGTCTGGATGTTGAGGTTGTGGGATGGCGACCTGGACGAGAGGCTGCCCACCGAGTCGGTGACGTGGAGCGCGCTCTTCTTCTGCCGGAAGAGGGTGCTTGTGAGCTTCCGCCGCGTCGTAGTGACCGAGTCCGACACTGGCCATTCATCCACCATCATCATCAACATGAATGTAAATGAACGTCTCCTACGCTTGAGCAGACATGTCTCATCATCAAGCTGCAGCGTACGTGACAAGTTGACTGGGTGGACCGGCAAAAAGCTTCCCGATGCGCTCGACACGGGCAGCTCTTGGCCTGGCCGACCACATCATGCACACCATCCGCGGGTCAGCAGGGCAGGTGTGGCTGTTATGACAAAGAAGAAAGAGTACTATCGGCCAAGGAGGTGAGGTTGAGCGGGGGAGGGATCTTGGCCGAGGCAGCGATTCCCATGTCGAGCCAGCTCGGCTTGCGCTCGAGGAACAAGCGCATCTGCTCTTTTCGGTCCTTTTTCTCTTTGATCTTCAACGTCTGCGAGCTGGATGTCGACCCGGTCAGCTCCATGAGGCCCGCTCACAGAGTGCTGGCTTGCAAGTTGTTCAAAACACACACACACACACACGTACGCGTTGGAGACCATGGACGAGGCCATGTTGCCCGTCGTGTTGAGCATGGCGAAGAGGCCTCCCTCGCCGCCGCTGCCGCTGCTGCCGCCCTGTGACGCGACATCCTTGGGCGACGGCAGTAAGTCGTCGCCCAGCACAGCTTGCTTGAGGGCCTTGAGTCCCGCCTTGCCGGCGATGTAGTAAAACTTTTCCATGTTGCGTAGCTGCGGCACTTCCTCCTCGTGAATAGCCTACGACAGGTTCAGGGGTTGGGTCAGGATTGTTTTTTTTGAGGCTGCTCCTTGTGGTGTTGAAGAAGATACCGGCACCTTGGAGTCACACACGCTGAGCTTGCGAACGCCAGCCCGCCCGCCGCCAGGATCGAGCACGGTTGTGCTGCTGCGCTTGGTGCTGGCCGGTGACGTCGTCACGTTGAGCTCGCCGGCTACGTCGCCCGAGGTCACGGAGCCCCAGCGGCGGCCGTGAGTCGGTCTGGGCCGGAAGGGGAAGGGCAGGACGGGCGAGGCCGCCATCCCGACCTCGGCGGCTTGCATGGCAAGGAACAGCTCCTCTGTCGTTTTGTTGAGCGCCGCTAGAACTCTCTTTTTCATCTCGCTCTTCTCTGTGTAGTGCCCCCATAATGAGAAGGTTGAGCCAGAAAGAGAGATAAAGAACAAGGGTGAGTCCTGTCGTACCTGACCGAGGGGTCGAGGGATCGTCGCAAGCAGAGAGGTTGATCCCGCCCCTCCTACGGTCGAGGGTGCGCGGCGAGGGCAGTGGTAAGGCAAAGCTGAGGTTGACAGTGGGAATGGGCTGGTGGCTAGTGGGCCCAGAGCTCACGGCTGGGAAGCTCCCGCTGTTGAAACTCACGGACGAGAAGCTCGCCGTGGTGCTAACTACGGGGAGGGGCTGGCTGAGGGAGTAGGAAGCTGCGGCCGGCACGCTCCCACTGACGAAGAGCTCGTCAAGATTTGGCCCAAACAGGGCAACAAGCTTCATCTCTACTTCGTAAAGTTGCTCCCACGTAAGTCGCTCGATTGCGCCCTTCGAGAGGCGAGGCACGAGGATCTTTCTCGCTTTTTGGTTTCCCTCCAGGCTTGCCTCTCGAAGGCTAGGTCCCGAATGTAGCTTCAACTCTTCAATTCGGAATCGACTACGTGCCTCCCCAGCGCTATCGCTTTTGGCCGTAAGGGTCACGCTCGCCCGGTCGCTGCCCTTAGCGGGTTCCTCCATCTCCTGCCCGATGTGTCAGAAAGTTTCGTTTTTGTTGCAAACAAAATCAACCCAGACCACAGTTTGCGTTCTTCTTTGGTCTTCTCTTCTCGATTAGGCGAGGAGCACGCGGTGGTGACAGTGTGGCCATCGTTGAACCTCTTTTATCTTGTCTTTTCCTTTTTGTTATCATTTTTTATTTTAGTCTTGCAAGAAAAAAAAATGAAAACAAAACCCAATACCAAACCAAACCAAGCGACCAACATGAAGGCAGAAGAGAACCTGCAAGTTTTTGTGCAGGATCGAGTGCGCGGTACGCTCTACGGACTTGCTGCCGGAGACAAAAACGGAGGCCCTATTCATATCCTTTCCTTCCACGCTTTCTCCCTCTTCTCTCTTCGCGTGCGACTCGCTGGCACCTTTTGGCTCTCCTTGACTCCTCAGGCACGGATGGCCCTCCGCTTGGCAGAGTCGCTCCATGAGTTGAACCGGTTCGACCGTGGCGATGTGGCGCGCCGCTACGTCAACTGGCACAAGGGGCCGCCGCACGACACAGGTATGAACGACCTTCGACCCCCACCCCGCCTGCAACCTGGCGACAAGCTCACATTTCTCTTCAACCATTCTCTGTACAGAGAAGTCCTACGACACCGGGGCAGCGTTCTTGAGTGTGGTTAAAGCACTGATAAACGGCGCCAGCCCTGAAGAAGCGGCGCAACTCGCCGCTCACAGTGCTGGCTGCAACTCGGCGCACCGCTGTCCTCCTCTCGCGATGGCCGCCTTCATCACCGACGCTGATCTTGCACAGGCGGCAAAATTTCAGGTGCCACAAGTCAGCCAAGGTATCAGTGCCTTTGTGACAACTCACTTCTCCATCTTTTCTTCTTCTCATGCCTAGTCAGAGATTACGCATGTAAACCCGTGGGCAGTCCAGTCGGCCATTGCCGTGGCACGATTGTGCCGAGAGCTCATCCGAGGCCTGTCATGGGCCGACGCCTTGGAGAGGGTACGCCCCGATTGGCACCCTCTGTTGCTCAACACCTAACACCTGGCGCCAGACCCGGGATGAGCTCAAACGTCTGGACGCCTCTCCTGAAGTGCTCTCTGCGCTTCAGTCTGACACCATTCAGCGGTCCATCCTTGACAGAGGAGGTGCCAATGCTTGGCTTCGTTCATCCCCTCCACCATTGCTATCTCTTAGCTTTCATCCGTGTGGCCGCATAGGATTTGCTCCGGACGTGCTCAAAGCGGCGGTCTATTTTTTGGAACAAAGCACTGACTTTAACAGCGCTCTGGACCCGTCACTCACCTTTGCCGGTTCTGCCAACTACTGCCCCGTCATCGTAGGAGCCTTGGCCGGTTCGCACCTTCCTTGGTGCTTGACTAAACACTCCAGCGTGCGTGCACGCTGACGGGCGGTTTGATCGAACAGGAGCACGATATGGCCGCTCGACCATTTATGAAGGCCACTTATCTTCGAACCGCGAGCTCTCCAAGGGCGTCATGTCGCGCTTGAGTTCCGTGGCAGACAGTCTCGCAGCCGGCTGGGCAGCCGACGTCGTCACCACGCAGTGACCTATTTTTGTCGACGAGCCGCCTCCAAGACGGCACAGGCTTTTGTTACAAACAACAAAACGAGAAAGCCATCACACATGCAGCGTGAAACTGAAGCGACCTCCATGGATATTGGGCCTGTAGAGGATTCCTGGGGTGTTCTGTTAAACCGCCTGCGCAAGCAAAAGGACGTAACGGACTTCGAGGCAAGCAATCTGGACGTGGTGATGAAGGAGGAACGCCCCATGCTACGCGCTGTTATCATTGACAAAACCGATTCTTCTACGTTCATTGGTACTCTCAGCTCTGTCTCAAATACGACTCGCCTTCTTAAACACTGCATTAGTGCAACTAGGGCTCGAGTCTCTGGCGCAGAAGCAGTTGCTGGGGGCTAAAGTGCTCCCCGACTCCACTGACCCAGAGGAAGACACCCTCTACTACCCGGGCCCCAAGCTATTAGAACTGATACGCGAGCCCTTCAGCTCTTTACCCCCACTCCAGAAGACACTGGCTGTCATTGAACGCAAGGTATTGCCGAATTGTTGCTCCTCAGCGCATTTGATATTGACTGTGGCGCAAAGACCGAGTGGTTCCGCCGCGAGAGGGATAGGGCGGTGTTGGCCCGATGGGAACGCAACAGCCACAGCGCACCGGAGGATGCGACCGATGCGGAACCACCGTACGCACACGCCCCAACTTATAAGTCCGCTCATCTTGCAAGCTCATCGCTATCACAGCACGAAGCGAGCCAAACCTGAGCCACAACTGGAGTCCCAACAAGACCCTGCCATAAAGAAGCAGCTGGCGGCGTTAGAGCAGCGTAAAATCATGGCCTTGCACACGTACAACGAGGCCAAAGATCGTGCACATCAAGCGCTAGGCATCCTTGCTGAGCGATCCAACTGCACTGTGCGCGACCTTTACCGCGAGTTCGGTATCGACGAACACGATCCCACCCTCTTCCTCTAGCTTTGATCAAGCGCAAAATCGTACAGAGCAAGGAAAGAAACGAACGATCTTTACTCGGCCTTCTTTAGCCTGGTCTTCTCCTTTTTCTTGTTGCTGCTGTTGTTCTTGGCCTTGCTCGAAACCTTGCTCTTGATGCGGCCAGCAAGCGTTCCCCAGAGAAGGAAGAACCAGTACAAGTTGAGGAGGCTCAGCGAGCACATGGCAAACAAGTAGTAGTACGCGAAGCCTCGGTCTGACCAGTCGTTCATGGTGGGCAGGCGTTCAGCAATGTCGCTCCACACGTATAAGGAGTAGCCAATGCCCAGAACGATACGGAAGGTAGTGAAAGTAAAGATGAGGCAGATCCCGTTGACAACCTTCAACCACAAGTTGGCTTCCATCTTCTCGAGCAGCCACTGGACGTTGAGGAAGGGGGTGCTGGCCTCAAAGGTCAAGTAAAAACAGCCGTAATACAGAAAACGTCCATCCTGAAGTAAAGAAACGTGCGTAAGAAACAAGAAGAGAGTGTTAACTGCCACAAGGCAACGTCGAATGAAAGGAGTTAGTACCAGGAAGCTGACGTAGGTGAGCAGACACGCCACGCCGTGGAAGAGGAAAGGAAACTTGAAGTCAGAGTAGTAGCGGAGACATACGAATACGTCCCAGACAAAAAAGCCGACTGTTGTGGTTATCGTGTAGTACGCCACCGGAGAATAGGAGGTGAAAGAGTCACCCTTGAGCAAAGGGTCGTAGAGGAGGCAGTAGAAGGCGCCAGGAAGACTGGCAATGCTGAAGAAGAAGGACACCACCCGGCTGCCCCATCGAAATCGGTGTTTACGGTCCATCTTCTTGCCGAGGAAGTAGACTAACACCTGTTCCGAGCAGCTGTGTACAACCGTCCACACCAGAGCTGACAACAAAACTGGGACAGCGTGCACGCCCAAGTTGGAGATTCTCCTCTGCCAGTCGGCGAGAACTGGTTCATAGCCTTCAAGGTACTCCATTGAGGCAATTCCTTCAGAGATTCAACTAGAGCGGGTTGACACAGGCCTGCCAAGGAGAAGAAGCAAGCTGCTCCTGGCCTAACGGACAAGGACAAGTAAGGAAAATTGATAGAGGAAAAAAGGAAATGAATAATTAAGAGGGAGAACTTCGTGACGAATCTCTGGTTTCGATTGTTTATGGACGGGCTCATTGATAGCGTGCCAATTAATTTTAATCTTCACGGCAATCATCACTCTCTTCATACGTCCCCGTCCCCCGCAGCAATGAATCATAATCACGAACATACGATGGGAACTACCACATCCCATGACATGACAATGACCATGCCCATGTACTTTCAGTGGGGCACAGATGTGACGATTCTATTTGAGCGTACTCGTGACCTTGCACTCTTTTTTACATTAAGTTCCAGCTCAATCAATCGATTTTCCTCTTCTTTTGCAGAATGGAACGTCTCGTCTCCCGGTTGGTACACGGTTTCGGCAGTGGCCATCTTCCTCTTGGCTCTGTTCTATGAGTGGTTGATCACTTTCCGTCAAGGTTCTACTCTCCTCCTTTGCCGCACTGCTATTGCTTCGCCCTCATGTACCAAGACCTGCCATAGGGTTCGAGCAGCGGCTGCACGCCAATAAAGCGGAGGAGGACGAACGACATCGCCACTCGTACGACAACCTGGGTGACGTGCAGGCGAGCGACTCCCTCAAGCGGCTGCTCCGGGTGACGCCACAGCACCAGTACGACCACCAGCGATAAAACCCAGAGAAGAGCGCTTGAGGTTCATGCCTCATCCTCCTTTTCCCTTGTCACTAGCGCACGAGCAGTGAACCACAACCTGCAACACTTGGTGGCCGCCGCACTGCACGTCATTCAACTCTCCCTTGCGTACGACGTCGTTGTGCAACACTGCCAACTGGCTTTTCTCTCGGCTGACATCGAGTTCCGCCTGGTCGTATATGCAGGTATGCGTTGATGCTGGTGGTGATGACCTACAACATCGGTCTCTCGCTGGCGGTCATTGCCGGTACGCACTTATTGCCATCACTCGTGTTATGGAGAAAGGTCACTCACGTATGCATTGAACCCGCGCAGGAGCGGGTGTGGGCTACTTCCTCTTTGCTCGTCTGCGTCGCACGATCGCCATCAACGAGGCCGGATGCCACTGAGCCCACGCACCCGATTCTACCTACCCCTCCACCAGCATCTTGTACAGAAGCCGACCGCCGCTTAACGTGGCCGTCGCCCAGTGCGTGTGGCCGTTGCGTTGTGGTGGTGTGCACGGCCAATGAAAGACCGCGCCTGTTGCAGTTAAAACGGTGCTTCACCTGTTATGAAGGTTGGCACAAAGGAGAAGCAAAGGGGCAGCTCCTCAAACCCCCCAGCGACACCACCAAGGTCTGCACACACGTTCTCGGTGTATCCGCAAACATGGCCCACAACGTAGTGAAGAAGGTGAAGGTCGTTTTCGGCGAGACGCGCCTACTTGTTCCGTGCGGAGACGGCAAGGAGAAGGTCGAGCGGCTGATTGAGGACATTAATCGAAGGTTCCAGGCTCACCTGGGCGACCCCACGGCCCGCGCGAAGGAGCTCACCACAAGCGACGGCTTCTTCATTAATCCGCATGACATCATTGACCATGTAATCGACGATAGCTCCGTTGTAATCGCGCTCGACTTCAAGTCCTGGCTCCAGGCCAACCTGCCCTTGCTCGAGAAGGGTGGTCACGAGCTCTCGAGACCCGACTACGCTGGAGGCAACTGGCGCCCGCCCTACCGCTACGCCGAAATCGGCAGGCACAAGCACAACAAGATCTACGTCAAGATTGGCCCGACCACGGATCAAGTGGACCGCCTGGAGCTGTTTGATGCCGAGAACCTGCGCACCTTTGGCGCGAGGGGAAACGGGCGCGTACTCATTGCCCACCGGGAGGTCAAGGAGACCACCAGCGACGCGACCTGGGACTGGTCCGCTCAGGTCCACTTCATCGTCGAGAAGGGCGTCGTCGTCGCGGCCGAGCTCGCTGTCAAGGCCACCAGGTACTACCTGCACCATCTTTCACGTCCTTGCGTTTAACCTCTCACTCGCTGCACGATGGCCGTCACCCCAGCGACCCGCGTGCGCAGGTCGAAGTGGTGCCCATCAATGTGGTTGACCTCACGCTGGGCGAGGCAGAGGTCCAGCAGACGGCCTCCTTCCCCAAGCCGGCCAAGTCTTACACCCTCCCGCCCAACAACCACGAGGGCCCGTCCTACACGGACAAGGACTTCATCGCCAGTGCGCCCCCCCCCTCTCTTCCTCCTCTGTCTCTTCCTCTCCTATGTCTCTTCTTCCCGCTCGGTCTTTGACTCTTTCTCTTCACCCGCGTAGGCCACCTGGTCCCCTCGGGCATCGTGGAGCGCGCCGTGCCTGAGAACGTGGCTCAGGGCAACTTGGGCGTCGAGGTCAAGCAGAAGGACGCCGTCCAGCCCGACCAGGTACGTCACAGTCTGGCGCCCGCCCAGCTGTGCGATCATGGTGCTGACCGCGTTCCCTTTTTTACGCAGAGCTGGCCCAGCGGGGGAAGCTACAACAACCTGTTCTACAACAACCTGGCTCTCTTCAACCCGCAGGAGAAGGACGTTGCCATCGTCAAAGTCACGTCCGAGTACCAGAAAGACGGCGAGTGGGTCCCGATGATGACTCGGTGCGTGCCTCGAATCTCGTGTCCGCTTCGGACCCTTGGCCTCGCCAACACATGTGCTGACCTTTGCGAGGGACTCTCAAGGCTTGGCGACAAGTACGGCTACTACCGCTACTCGTTCGGCAACACGGAGGGCTTCGTGCTGGAGTCTAACGAAAGGCGCAACCTGGCCATCGAGAGCGCCATCCCCATCACCGCCCCGCAGTACGAAAGTGAACGGTGCGGCCCTTCTTGGATTCATTCCCTTTCCGTGCCCACGGGAGCTGAGGAACCTGAGCGGCGGTGTATACCACAGGCGGGCGCACCGCTCGTTGCCCTCGCCGATGCGCATCCGGATCACGATTGAGGACAAGGACGGCAAGACCGCCCAGCTGGTGACGGAGCACGTCAACAACCCGCTGGCCCTCATCACCCAGGAGTCGAGGGAGAAGAGCCAGAACCGCGCCAGCAGCTTCTGGCTCTCGGCCGACGACTTGGAGGGCGAGGCTCGCGTCTGGGTCGAGGCTGTCCATGTGCCTGAGGAGGGACGCGTCGAGTTCGCGAGCAAGCCCGGGGACAAGTCGCTCTACATGTACAAGAACAACGTGGACTACTACCTCTATTTGGCCAAGAAGGACAGCAAGCCCGAGATCGTGATCGAAGAGCTCACCGCAGAGGTAAGAGTTGACCTTCTTCTTCGTCTTCTTCTTTTTGAGCTGACGAGTGTGGTAGGTGCAGGACACGGCGATTGGCTACTCGGTCAAGACCACGGCTCTCGTGGACCTGGAGAACAACTGGGTCTACGCCATCCGCTTCGATATCAAGACCAATACGTCCAGCGCCACCGGCCACTACCTCCTCCCTGATCTTACTGCGGCCTAAAGTGTACAATGAGTTGTTGAAGCACAAACAAATGTTTAACATATTTCGTGGAAAGAAAAGAAAATAACAAAAAAGAAAGAAAAGAAAGAAAAACAGATCAAAGATGAGCGGCTGCGTGCGGTACTTCCAAGCCAAGGGCACAGTTCAAAATGTGATGTTTAGGTACCGACCGCCTTGTCGGTCCGCGCAGTGCTGAATGAGGAGCTCATGCAAAGCGAGAAGGCAAACGTTGATGCGAGGCGCGCAGAAGCGGGGCATTGAGGCTGGCGCATCCAACGCAAGGCACGACAAGAACCTTGTAGAATTCACGCTTCGCTGTGGTGAGGACTCCGCCCAGGTGGAGGAGATGATCGCCTTCTTGCGTTATGGGCGTCAGCTCAACAGCTGGGGCGCCCGTGTAGAGCACCTTCACGAGCTCGACGAGGGCACACCCATCGAACAGTACGCGCCGTCACTTGCATCTTGCCACCACCAACTGGCTTAATGCTCCCGTGCTGTGCAGACATGAAGTGAACACCACCAACGTGGACAAGTTTCAGTGGAACCCCAACGTGGAGATGTACCTTTGACCCTCGTTAACAAGCTGGAGGGCGTCTTCTAAACACAAGGCATCTTTTTATATGTTACATACATGTACAACAACTCCTGCCCTCGGCACGTACAGGCGGCTGCTTGCTAGAACAGCATGCACTGGTCCTTCTTTCTCGCGAGCTTCCCCAAGTCGTGCGTCATTCTGCGGAGTTTGCTGGTGCCTTTGGCGCCTTCGCTCTCGGCCCTCTTCGTCCTCTTGTCCTTCTTCTTGCCATCGTCGGCAGCGCCCTCGAGCGTGCGCCGGATCTCGCGGACGAGCTCGAAGAAGGCTTGCTCCACGTTGATGCGCGCCTTGGCCGACGACTCGATAAACGGACACGCGAACGACTTGGCCAGGTCGGCGCCCTGGCTGGTGGCCACAGTGCGGGAGTCCTCGAGGTCGCACTTGTTGCCGACGAGGACCATGGGCACAGAGGCGTCCTCCTTGACGCGCAAGATCTGCTCGCGGAAGACGCTGATCTCCTCAAAGGACGAGGCCGACGTGATTGAGTAGACGCACATGAACCCCTGCCCTGAGCGCATGTATTGGTCCCTCATCGCACTGTCGAAGAAGAGAGGGTTGTGGTGAGCTAACTGTCTCCATGTAGAACCCCAGATATTAATTGTCATTTCCATGAAGCGAAAGAGGGAAGACTCATGAGATGAAGGGAGGAAGGAAGGGGCACCTGAACTCTTCCTGTCCAGCTGTGTCGAGGATATCAAGCATGCACGTTTGGCCATCTATTTCGACCTGCTTGCGGTAGGAGTCCTCGATGGTGGGGTCGTAGTCGTGCATGAACTGGTGGTTGATGAGCTGAATGGTCAGCGCAGACTTGCCCACACCTCCACCACCGACCACGACCAGCTTGTATTCGATCATCCTCTTCTTGGTAGCTGTAGGGTCTGGCGGGTGGTGTCCTTTCTCCTCGGCAAGCTGCAGGTGACCGACCATAAGAGCTCTTGTCGCCCTTATGTAAGTGGTGGGCCAAAGATAGCACGCTTCTCGATTGGGCGATGCAAGCTATTGGCTGGGCTCCTTTTCTGATAAGTGCCCCAACCCGCAAGCTGTGGGGGCTCGGCGAGCCAGGCTAAAAAGGGTCACGTGACAAGTGATTCATCTCCCCTTCATGTGATAAAAGCCCCCGTCTCCAGGTGTATGCGACCACAAGAAGATATCGGAAAAGAGCACAAAGACAGCAGTGTATTCATAAGTCGTAGCCGGAGAGGGCGCCAGAGAGGGGCGCATAGCCTCGGTTCTTGACGAAGCCAAAGACCAGGATCGTCCAGCAGAAGAGCACCGTCCACAAGATGGCCAGGAAGCAGAATCGCAACACGAGCACTGCCTTCACCCGCTCTCGCGTCAGCCGTGTGATTCCCACAATCGTCATCCCGCCTCCGATGACTGGCGTCCGTGTGGTGTGTGATGATGAGCGTGTGAGGAGATCAAAGCGCCACCAAGAACGAACGGGCAGCGTCGGTGGTGCGCGTACAGATGGCGGCCATGATGAGGCCTTCGAGCGCAGTTTGCGAGTAGCCGCCCCGGAAGAGCATGATCTGGCCCGAGCGGGTAACGGCGACCAGGGGCGCCCCACGGAGGATGTTCCAATGCATCCCAGACATCGTGAACCCGTACACACCCTGCTCCCCACGACAACGACAATGACGGCGGTGACGATGGTGATGATGGTGGTGATGAGGATAACGAATGCGACGCGCAGGAAACAATGAAAGAGGGGGAGGGGGGGGACGAACCAAAGCGACGACAAACCAAAACATGCGGAACTGGAAGATGATGACGAGCTCGCGCCAGTGGTAGAGGAAGAAGAGCAGGCAGGAGCCTATGATCACCAGCGACACCACGTTCTCCGCCATCCAGTGCGGCTTGGGCGCCCGGATCTGCGCAGAGTGTGAGCCCGCAGGCCGATCCCTCTCGACTCTGCGCATGAACGTTTGTGTTTGGGGGGAGTCCGCACCCGCTCGCCGGTCATGCGGCTCAGCCAGGAGGCCAGCGCGTCGGGCTTGACCATTTCGGCGTTGGTGGCCACCACCATGTGCTGCTCCAGGCTCCACAGGGGCCCGCTCGGGACAAACACCACGCTCGGCACGCTCGTCACGCCCAGCTACGCGCGGTTTTTTAAAATATTATAAATATATTATAAATATATTTTTTGTGTGTCGGCCATGTGCGTGCGACGGCGCGTGCACGGTGTGTGCGTGTGTGGGAGCTCAAACCTTCCCAAAGGCTTCGGGCGCCTCGTGCGGGAGGAGTTGGGCGAAGAAGACTGGCGTGCGGCGGAGCGCCTTGTCCCGCGCAAGGGCGTCGTCGTAGGCCCACTTCATCATGCGCATCAAGTCGCCCACGTAGCTTCCACCGCACCGCCCCTCTTCACATCAGCTTTATTGAAGCGCGCCGCATTATTTTGATTGTGGTTATGATGATGGGGGATTGCGTGGGAGTACCGGCAGGGCCCGCACTGGGGGTCGAGTGAGTTGAAGAGCAGTACGAACGCATAGCTGCGCTCCAGAGGTTGCGTAAGAAACTCGGCCGCTTGCGCGTCGGCCAAGTGCAGCAGGTCGAGTCCGTCCGTCTGTGCAGCCGTCGTGGCAAGTCTGCGGAGCACTTCATCCAAGTTGGAGTCGATGACGTCTGCTGCTGCCGCCTCCTCCTGGCGTACGGAGGCGGAGGTGTTAAGGAGTGGTCAGGCTGCTCGAGAACATGCTCACGTGGAGCACAGGACGGGCCGAGCTCACCTTAACAACGGGTGGGTTCTGTGTGTGCTCTTGGCTGCTGGCAGTGGAGAAAAAGACGAGGAGCACGGCAGCCAGGAGGAAGGTAGGTTGCCATCGCGGCAGCCGCAGTGCCAAACATCTTCTTGCCGCCTGGTGGTTCCGTCCGCTGTGGGCCATACGCAGAAAATCAAAAGAAAAAATAAACATGAAAAAAACTTGAGCCCCAGTCAGGAGATCATGAGTGAAGAGTAATTGTATTATGATTAATAATTATTATTAAATTTATCATAAATTTTTGTTTTCTTTATATTCAATCGGAGACTGTGGTAGGATCGGGCTCAGGGACGAGGACGTGGCGGAACGATGACAGAGCCGTCGTGCAGTGGCTGCGCGTTCTCGGGCTCGTTGTCGACTGGTTTCATGCCTGCACGCCGCACAAGTGTCAACAACACGCGTGCGCAACGCAAACCTCCAGAGAGAGAGAGCAAAGACAGGAGGAAGAAGAAGAACCCACTGCGGTTGACCATTGGCGACGAGGTGCTGGAGCTCGCGTCCGACGACTTGAGCGGCACCTCAGCCTCTTCGCCGGCTTCATCTTCATCGTCCTCTTCTTCATGATCGCCTGCGATGTCGTCCACCTCGTCGTCCTGGTACTTTTCTGCTCATCGTTGCCATCATCACCATCACCAATCAGTTCAGCATCGACATCAGGGTTATCACGGTCGTCATCCTCATCAGCAAGACAAAGGTGAAGGTGAGGCAGAAGAAGAAGAGGGAGAAGTGGCGCACTGAGGTATTTCTTGCCGCGGACGGTGAGCTGGGCGGGCGACTTGATCTTCTTGGGCTTGTCGCAGATGTACTCGATCAGCTTCTTGAAGAAGAGGCGGTTGTTCAGGATCTCGCGGTGCTCCACCTGCACCATCATCAACATCATCGTCACCAACAACAACAACAACAGCTTGAACGAGCAGAAAGAGCATGAAGGGGCGGCGGTGGCGGCGGTGATCACGTACGCCCTCGAGCTCGTCGATGCGGAGCTCGGGGATGTCCTTGCGCCAGCTTGCGCAGTGGTTGAGCGACGCATAAGTCACCGTCCCGTCGCCTGCCCCCCGAAGCCGCGCGTCAGGCGCGTGACTGAGAGGACCACAAGGACGAGGTAGAGTCGTACCCGAGGCGCAGCCCTTGCGGCCGGTGAGCCGCTCGATGCATGGCTGGGGCGTCTCGGGCGTCTCAAAGCCCACGCCCTGCATGCCCGTATGTGTGTGTCATGCGCGTGTGTCGTGCGGTGGACGTCACGAAGAGGAGACGAAGAGAGAACGAAGAGAGAAAAAGAAGAAGAAGAGGAGGACGCACGTCGACGATCTTGAGGGCGGCGAGCTTGGGGTCGGCCGAGTCGACCTGCGGGTGCCTGTCGAGCACCCACCACTGGGGCTCGCGGTCCTTGTCCTTGCGGCGGTAGAAGTAGACCCGCTCGGTGTCGAGATTGGTCCCGTAGATGGCAAAGAGCCGCTTGACCGGCGGCGCCGTCACGATCGGCCACTGGCTCTCGTCTGCGCCCTCGATCGCGTAGACCGGGTCCTTCACGTAATACTTTTCAAAGATCTCCACCGTTTTCTGCTCGCCGTCGCCGCCATCATCATCACCATCGTCGTCGTCACCATCGTCGTCAGCCAACGCACAACGGACGAGGACGAGCAGGAGCAGGAGGAGGGAGGGCACCTGCGCGCCGGCGGCGGCGAAGAACTTCCAATAGGGGACGAGCTGGTAGGGCTTGCCCTCGTCGAGCTTGGCGTAGGTCACCCCCACGCCCAGGTCGTCGTATTGCCTTGAATCGTTCATCGTTCGCGCGCGCGCGCCCGTGTCAGCTGACCCGCGCAAGAGGTTTCCATGTAGGACGAGGGGAAGGGACGGACTGTTTGGAGATGGGCATGAGGGCCGGCGTGCTGCCCAGCGTGCGGCCAAAGGCCTTGGCCTCGCGCGAGGACAGGAGCAGGTCCATTCCGAACCGATCGCCCGAGATCTGCGCACGAACCCACCACGTGAGCCATGTGCGGTGATGAAGAGGAAAGTGCAGATGATGAAGAGGGGTACGCACCATGCCACGCACGCACTTGGGCGAACCGAGGAAGGGCGCCCCGACGGCCACGAACGTGTGCACGTTGTCGTCCAGCCATTTGCGCGAGCCCGTCCGCTGTTGTGTTGTGGCCGGGTCAGGAAAAAGAACGAAGGAACAGACGAAAAAGAACGAAGCGCGGCAGACGGCGCACCTTGACGACCCAAAGGCAGAAGTACTGGATGATGCGGTTGCCCATGGAATGGCCCAGAAGCACCACCTGCCCCGGGAGATGATTCCCCACCAACAACAACCAGCGCCAGGCGGTCAATCTTCCTCCCTATTGGCCACTAAAGGGGGATTGAGTCACGCACGGGCTTCTTCTCGCGAGTGGCCATCTTCTCGATGGAGGTCATGAGCCACGTGAAGTAGCCGTCGCGCTCCTGCGCCGAGATGATGGCGGGTGAGTGCCTGGCGAGTGAGCAGCGCATCCGTCGGGAGTCGACGGGAGTACCTCGAGGTAATAGTAGGGGAGGCGCCAGTCGTAGGGCGCCGTGAGCAAGTTGACGCCGTCGGCGTAGCCCAGCGACTCGAGGTTCTCTACCAACGGGCCCATCACCTTTTTTTTTTTCGAGTTTTAATGACCCGCCGGCGTGAGCAGTCGCAGCGCCGAGCCAAACGCGAACGAGTGAGAGCAGAAGTAGATACGTAGGAAAGGGAGCCCGTGAGGAGGCCCGGGTCCAGGTAGGTCACGGCCTGCTTGCCCTGGATCGCCCGCACTCGAATGCCTGTCGTTGTCGTCATCATCATCGTCATCGTCGGGTCCCGAGCGGGTCAGTCTCTCGCTGGGCCAGCAGGGGCAGGAGGTGCGCGTACCGGACGGATCGCTCCGGCAATCATCGCCGCTGAGGCACAGGTGCTTGATCCACAGGTTCTGGACTCACGCGTGCGCGCACGACAAGTCAGATGAAGACGACAACGATGATGGCGATGATGATGCCAACGACAACGGTGACGGAGGAAGCCAACCTTGGTGCCAAAATCGAGGGTGTCGTAGGCGTTCTTGCCCCGCCCGATGTCAAACTTCCGGCGGACGTTCTGGAGGCCGATCTTGTTGAGCGAAATCCAGACGCGGTCGCCCACCCAGGGCTTGTGGCCTTCGACCACCTCGAGGCCCGAAGAGGCAAAGCCCGGCACGAGCACGATCGGCATGTTGGGGGTGTAGCCCTGCTCGGCCATCTGCTTACCGAGCTTCTTGGCGATGCCCTTCTGCGTCAGGGCCGGCCCGCACATGACCCACCAGACATCCTGCAGGAAGTCCGTCTCCAAGTCCTCCAGGGGCAGCCGGCAGTCGCCCACAAAGTTGCTTGTCCCTGTAATTAATTCGAACAAATATTTAGACACACACAAGAATACAAAATGTAATCAAAAAAAAAAGGCAAGACTTGGGACGAAATGTACCGAGGAGAGACCAGTCGTAGAGATCAACGTCAAAGGTCGAGCTGGCCTGTTCTGGCGGAATGTAGAAGAAATAGTTGGCATTCCACACCGGCGTGCTCGTGCTCTTCTTCGTCTTCGTTCTTTCGCGGTTCTGCACGCAAAGTGGGAAGAAGGGAGAGAAATGGCCGATGAGCGAGCGCGCGTGCACGACCAGGACGTTGAAAGAGTGGATGAATGCGTTGCATACGGGGCCGACAGAGAGCACGACGTAGGGATCGACGATCTTGTCGCCCAGCATCTTGATCTTGCGGCCCTCGACCACCTTGAGCGTGAGGTAGCCCTCCCAAGCGCCCATCGGCGGGTTGTACAGGTACTGCAGGTGGATCTCGCCGACCCCGCGCTCCATCTCGCGGTGCGCGCGGCGACGCTGCCGCTCCTCCTTCTGCTCGCGCCGTCGCTCGACCTCCTCCAAGTCGACCGCGTCGGACGGCTTGCCCACCGCGTTGGTCTGCGCGGGCGAGCGAGGCCACCATCACGTCAGCTGATGGGACAGACAGGGGAGACAGCGCCAAAGGGAATTTGTTGACCTTGAAGTGCAGGTTGAGGTTGATCTCGCCGTGAACCTTGGTCTTGCGCCCGTGCACGGCGTGGAGCGGGAACCAGCGCGAGATGCTCTTGTTGTAGGGGATTGTGTGGAACGGAATGTTGATACGTCCCTGGTTTGTTGTAGTAGTTGTAGTTGTGGTTGTACAAGAGGCAGCAGAAGCAGAGGCCCATTCGTCAGTGTTCCGCCTCGAGCAGCCAAGAGCTCTGTCAGGGTGGGCGTAGGGAAGCACGTACGAGGAACAGATTGCGGCCGAAGGACGTGCGATGCCAGCACGAGATGGTGATGCCGCCCTGATCGTCCGCCTTCTCGTTGACCTCGCTGACCAGTGGCGACACGTGATGTCAGCTCGAGCTCCAAAACAAAAAGGTAATGATGATGATGATGATGGTGAAGGAGAAGAGAGGAGGCGGAACTAGACGACGGGCTCGGGATCCTTCCACACGGGGTTGAGGGTCTTCTTGACGATCGGCGTACGAACGGACTTGCCCACCTTCTTCTGCGAGTCGTACATGGCCACGCGGCAAAACACGTTCGAGCCCTTCTTCGTCTTGGCGATCATGTTGCGCCCGCCCGTCACGGCCAAGTGCAGCAGCTTGGTCTGTGCATGCGCGGCGAGTTGGTGAGACCAAATAATAAGAATAATAAAAATGGCAATAATGAGATAAGAAATCAAAAATCAATTACATAAATATGCGGATTTTTAAATAAAATGAAATAAACGTACACGTGGCTCGATGAACTTCTGGACGGCGGCGTGCGCGAAGAATTCCGGCTCGGTGGTGAGGAACTTGAAGAAGCGACTGAGGAAGGCCGCTTTGTCGTGCGTGTTGACGAACATGCCCGTGGGAAACTTGGGCAGCTTCTTCCGCAGGTCCTTCCTCATCTCTTTCTTCAGCTGTGTTGTGGTTGCCCCGTCAATGCCAAAACTAACGCAAAGAACGAAAACGAAACTGAGGGGGGAGGTGGAACCGTCTTGTGGAGGAGTTGGAACTCGTCGTAAGTGCGCGAGATGCAGTATTGACTGCCATCCTTGTGCTTAATCTCCACTTCATACACCTGTGCGACAAAAACCCCGTCTAAATCAAACGGAGAACGGGACTAGCACTTGGCGGGAAAAGCAAACGCACAATGTTCGTCTTGCCAATGCCCCAAGCCTTGTGGTTGGTGCACTGTATGTCCACGTCCTTCTTTTCCATCTCTTCTCTTTTATCCCTTGATCGATTGACTACAAGTCAATCGATGCTTCCTCTTTACGTGCTGTGTGACTGTTTGCGTTGCCTGCGCTGCTGGTGTTCTGGCGCTCGCGTAGAATTGGCGTCTCCTTGGTGATGCGGGGACAAATTGCGCGCGAACGATGGGAAAGAACGAAAGGGAGCATGCCAACGAGAGGCCGCGGCCCAACCAGCACAGACACTGACCGCCGGACACCACATATGTTGAATAAAGTCGAGCATTCTGTCAGGGCCAACCTAACCACAACAGGGCTCGAGCACCCGCCAACTTTGGCTGATGGGTGTAGACGCGCAGTTACAGGCTGTCGGAGTGGCCGCCCTTTCGCGAGGAAGTCGCCGAGAGGTCCAACACTTGTGGCCGAGCCACCAGGTTGAAAGAGGAATGAAGGGAAGAGGCATGAGGCACATGAGGCCAAGGTGGCCCTCTCGTGTCGGCCTCTACATCTTGTAAACAGAGCCGCAAGAGAATGAGCTTCTGGAGACCAGTTTCAGGTGATCGCGAGGACGTGCCCGAGGTAGACATCGTGTGCGTGGACGGGAGCGAGGGCGCTGACCGGGCCATGCGCTTCGCCTTTCGCGAGACACCACCCGAGCACCGCCTTTTGCTCCTCTTCGGGGCGCAGGTCCCGCACAAGGAGGAGATGTCGTGGGGTGCCTTCCGGGTGTCTAACATGAAGGAGGGCCACTACTGGGACAAGGAGTTGCCCGAGGTCTACACCAAGTACACCGACATGTGCAAGGCGGCTGGGGTATGATGATCGCTCTCCTCCTTGTGTCTCTGTCATGCTGACAGGAAGAGGTCGGCGGTGGTAACGCCACATCAGCGCAAGTGCGAGTTTGTACACTTCCACTTCAACCGGATGAGCAAGTTCGGTGAGCGCGTATGTGCCTTTGCCAACAAGATGGACGCCAAGAACGTCATCCTGGCGCGCAGAAGCAAGGCCCAACGAACGTTCATGGGGTCCGCCTCTCTCAATGTTGTTTCCACGCGTGAAGAAGGGGCGAGGTTCGACTAACCTGATCGAGGGGATACATGCACGCGCTGGCACACAGGAGGTTCCTGGGCTCGGGCAGCCAGTCGGTGATCGACCACTGCGGGGACCGTCCCATCACGCTGGTCACAGCACGGCCTGCAGAGCAGTGAAGCGGCCTCTTCCGGCAGAGCCTGCGCGCAGCTGAAGTAGAGGTAGAGGAAAGTTTATTGTGCAACAGGAGGGAGAAGGACCAAACAGAGCTGCAGGCTAAGCGCGTCGGCTTGGCGATGCGGAAGTGGCGGAGGACGATTGCTCTCGGGCCTTAAAATCGTTGTAGCAGGTCCGCCATTCGGACATCTCCTTCGAACAGGCGATCAAGTTCCGCTCGTTCTTGTTCATGCACTCCTCCAGCACCCAGTACAGCTGGCCACAGCCTGAGGGCAAGTGTTAGTGATTTATTTTAGATTGGACAAAGCTGGTTGGGCACCTTGCTGATCAACTAATTTCGTGAACTCATCATTGTCCTGCGGGTTGTGGATGGGAATGCGCTGTGCTCGCTGCTGGGCCATTCTGCTGATGTGTCTTTTACGCAAACAAATGCGCTGGAAAAACACAAGGAAAAGAGCAAAGTGTGGGGTGACGTGGCGCAAGACGCAAGAACAGTGTGCGTGTCACATCGTAAAGCTGGCAAAATCGAAGATGGATGGCATCGATGAGAAGTACAAGCAGACAAACAAGCTCCTTATGGATTTGCGGCTTGAGTTCGAGGAGCTCGAGGCCGCTGGCGAGAATTCATCCATCACCCTGCAGGAGACCATACAGCTCAATCTCACCTCACTTGCGCGATTGCTACACAGTCTAGAGTCCGAGCATCTGCCTTCACAGACCGCTAAACGCAAAGAGATCTGGAGAATGTACCCCCCCCCCCTTCTTCCTTCTCCCGATCTCTGTTTCATCGCCAGCTCACTTGCGACGGTGACGCCAAACAGACGCATACAACAGATCGCAGAAGAGTATAAAGACATGAGGAACTCACTGGGAAGCCTCCTGCAAAAGAAACGCTCAAAAGAGCAAGAGGAGGAGCAGAGGCGACAACTGCTCGGTGAGGGCAGGAACAGGCGACAAGTAGGATCCCCATCTCACCTCTCTTCTTCCGTTTTTACCTTCTGATCCGCTCTAACGACATTTGCCTTCACTTTCTCTTTGTCTCGCATTTCAGGCCACTTCGGTGGCGATCGACAGTCTCTATCAAGAGTCGCAGTCGCTCGACCGTTCCAATCGAGCGGCGCAGAACATCCACGAGATGGGCTCTAACATTCTCTCTTCGCTTGGCCAGCAGAACGAGATACTCAAAGTACTCTCCTCCTTCTTTTCTTCGTCACTTGTCTGTCTCGTCTTCACCGCTCTGATCACGGCGTTTCGCGAGCAGTCAGCGCACAAGAAGCTACTGGATGTGGGCAACACGCTCGGGCTCTCGCGATCGGTCATGCGGATGATCGAGAACCGGCAGAACATGGACAAGCTGCTTGTCTACGGCGGCATGATCTTCACCCTCCTCTTCCTCTTTGGGCTTTTGTATTTCTTCAAGTGGTGATGTAGATGTACGCGTTATTATTCCCAGTTCTTCCTGCTCTTCTCTACAACTGCAACCACTCTTCCACCAGACAAGGCAGGACAGGAATGACACGTGGTTGTGGAAACTCTTCTTCTTCTTCTTCTTCTCTTGCTTTTACATTATCTCCTCCAGAAGAAGCCGCTGCTTCTTATGATGGTTGTTGTTTGTTTGTACAAGATGGTGGCTCACGTGTGAGCCTCCGATGCCAATCGCTTGAGCTGGTCTGCTGCTCTGTTCAATCGCTGTCGCTGTCAAACTGGAGCACCTCGCACAGGTGGACGCGGTCGTCGACGATGCGCTCGGTGACGATCCTCCTCCGCCTCTCGGCCTCCTCGTCGCGCACGGCGCCGATGTGGGCGGCCTCACGCTCCTTTCGCTCGACCTCGGCGACGAAGGCGTCCTCGTCCTTGTGCACGCGGCGCAGGCGCTCCTCTTCTTCGAGCCGGTTGATCTCCTTGACGCTCGTGTGCTGCTCGGCCAGGAAGTAGCCCTTGACCACGACGACGTTGCACGAGGCGTGCTCCATCACATACTTGGAGGTGCTGCCGGCCAAGAGGCGCTTGACCTTGGTCATGCCGCGCCTGTGTGGGAGGACAGAAGTCACCAACGTGGCCGGTGTCGTGGTGAGCGAGATTGAATCGGTCGACAAGAACGAAAACTCAGAAACGGAACGTTAAGAGATAGCGAGAAGAAGAGAGAGCACTGGTGGCTCCACAAAAGTGGGAGGAGCAAGACGTACCGGCCGACGACGAGGAAGTCAACGTTGCGCTCTTCCACGAGGGCGCACAACATCTGGCCGGCGTGGTGACCTTTGAGCATGACGCAGGTGGCCTTGATTTTGCGCTCCTCGGCCAGCTCGCGGAAGGGTTCGAGGATGGCCTTCTGGGCTTTCTCAATGCGGTCGGTCAAGGCCTCCTGCACGTCTTTGTCCTTGTTGCGGTTGAGCAACTTGCTGTGAGGCAGCTTCTCGGCGCAGGTCACGATGAGGAGGTGGTCCTCGTTCTTGTTGAGCAGCTGGCACGCCGTGTCAAAGGCCTCATGCGAGTTCTTGGAGCCGTCAACTGCTACCATGAAAGTTGCCATTCTTGAGTGTAGTCTGGGGGCTCTGGTACTAGAGGTGGTTCTGCTGGTGTTGTGTGGGCGCCGGCAAGTTGTGATGTTTGGACGTTTCTGAGCCCTTTTTAGTGTGCGGTCACGCGCATTGGCTGGCCCTTATTTCTGCTACTGCCTAAGGAAATTTCATTGACCTGCCACTAAGTAATCCGGGTGATGCTTGGTGAGGACCGCCGTTTGGGCCTACTTTACAGCCCATCTAATCACGTGCTCCTGGTCGCCGTACGAACCGACCATCGGATCACTTGCGTTGTACCCACCTCAGGATTGTTGCTATTTGGTCCCAATAACACAGCGTCTTCCATTTGTGTTCTTTATTGCCTCTTTTTGGTTCTGGGATGTTCTCAGTACTTGGGCGAGCCGTCAGAGTTGAGGAACTGCGCACACTCACAAACGTTAGTCTCATGTGTTTAAACAAACCTTTTGAGATGACAACTAACCTTTTCAAAAGCTGACAACCAAGCTTGCTTGCCACCGCTCTCGATGACGTCGCCATGGCACATGATGATGCGATCAAAGTCCCAGCTCGCCACCTGGGCAGCGTCTCTAGCAAACCTTTGTCGCCTCTGGTCCTTGGAGCCGCCCTTCCCCACACCAGGGATGCCGGCGCCGACGCCAGCGGCTCCGAGGAAGGTCTTGTGCAGCCAGCTCGTAGGCTTAATGCGGTTGACGAGCGACATCATGAAGGGGATGCGCGAGGTTGGCCGTCCAGCAGAAGTGGCCGAGTATTGCTCATTGGATGGCAGGTTGAACAGGAGATCGGCTGTGATGAGGGTCCTTGTGTCCACATGGTTGAAGACGACGTCCTTGTTGGTGAACGTAGGGAAGTACTGGGCCTGGATCTCGTCCTCGAAGCCATACCTCGTGCCCTCTGGGTCTCGCCCATAGAGGCCATAAAACTCAAACTCTTTGCGCTTTCGCTCGAGTCCCTCTACGCCGATGACCTTGGCGTTTGGGTACTCGGCCGCATACTGGGGCAAGAAGAGGTGGTGCTCCACATCCGGCGCAACGATGTACCTGTGCCCACAGCTCAACTGAGTGAGAACTAGCCGGCAGCAAACAACATCTGGAGGGACGAGCTGGCACCTGACGTCGCCCATCTCCTGCAGTTTGGCCCTGGTGCGTGCGTCGAGCGGCGTGCTGGCGAGTACCCACACTGTGCCATCGCGAAGTTGTACGGCCGTGCTCCTGCCACCGAACGGGACGATGCCAAAGCGGGCGAAGGGCTTGGAGAACGTCGCAACTCGTGGCGTAACGTTGCGGATCACGATCATCGGGTCTATGTCTGCGGCACTGCTCCTGCTGTCAGTTGTGGAACTTGCCCCTGTTGTCTGCTGCACGTTTCGCTGTCTGAGTAGGGGGCGGCTGTCTTGCTCACTGGACATGTTGGAGGTGTGGTGTGCAGAAGTTGTGTGATTGAGAACTTGGCTTGTTGGGGAGGCTACCTGGTGGTGTTGTGGTTATTGCGTGAATGGCCGGCCTTCTTGTAAGAACAACCACACAGTCGTGACGAACCGCTGATGGTGGCCCAAGGTCAGGGGGAGATGTTAGCTTCGGTGGGGGAGTTCGGCATGGGACGTCGCACGATTTTCCACCTTCTTCCCTTTTCCCCGTTGATCTTTTCCCTGCTGTTGTGAAGGTAGCCTTCTTGGCATTCCAAGAGACTGTTAGGACGAAGAAGGAGGAGCAGGACTTCACAATAAATAAGCAAGGGGCCATTAGACGTTGCAAACAAATAACAACAAAAACAACATGTCCATGCATGAGGTCCCTCTTCCAGCCATGCCCACGTCACGCCCACTTCCTACACGAACTCTTCGCTCGTTGCCACAGACACCACCCCCGGATATACACACTGTCCTCCCCTCCTCCTCCTCCTCCTTCTCCAGCCAGCAGATCGCCACGCCGTCTTTCCTTGAAAGCTTTTGCTTGCAGTTGTTGGCCCGTCCGCCGGTTGACTGCTGTGGGTCGCTTGCTGGTTGCTTTTGGTGGGCAAAATTGTAGACCGAAGAAGACCTCTCCGCGATACTGGACGTGAAGACCAACGCGAGGACGACTCAGCAACTGCAGCCGGGCTGAGGAGTGGGCTTGGCGTCGCCTCCAGTTCCATCCTCCTCTGGTGGCTTCAGCGTGATGCCATTCTCCGAGGGGCCCTACAATGGCCATCGCGTGATGATTTTGAGACGTGATCACCTGACGGAGAGCTCTAAAGACTTAAGAGATGAAAGCATACCTTGCCGGAAGGCTTCTTCTCATTGTTGACCTGGGACAGATTGCTCTGGATGATCTCTGTGTGATGTAGACAACAACAAGTGAGCGAAAGCGGCCACCAAAGCAAGAAGAGAATAAAGGCATACCTTTGATCAGATGAGTGAAGGCCTTCTCGATGTTAGTGGCATCCTTGGCTGAAGTCTCGATGAAGAACATATTCTCCCGAGCAGCAACCTTCTTGCCCTCTTCAACGCTCACACAGCGCTAGCCATCGCGAAAGAGGGAAGCATAAGGACAAACAGACTTTTACAAGGCTAGAGGCATGTAGGTACGTTATCAGCCAAATCGAGCTTGTTGCCGACAAGCGTGACGACGATGTCTTGGGTGCAGTACTTGTCGATCTCCTATTTGAGTGCCATCGGTCGAGTAGAGAATGAGGTCACAGCTCAACGGAGAAAAGAAGCATTTGCTCGTGAGGGGTTCTTATGCGCGGACGTACCTCGAGCCATTTGGGAATGGAGTCGAGCGACTCCCGAGACGTGATGTCGTACACGACCAAGGCGCCCTGAGCCCCACGGTAATAACTGTAGCAAGGGAAGAGGAAGGCAAAGGTTGATGCAAGAACAAAAACGGTGCAGGTGAGGAGGAGGAACGTACGCGCTGCTAAGGGCGCGGTAGCGTTCTTGGCCGGCTGGTGTCAAGGAAAAACGAACGGTTGCGCACAAATTCAAAAATCAGATCTCTGGGCATCCTTGTAACAAAAGAGGAACACAACGCCGTACCGGTGTCCCACACCTGCAGCTTCACGTGCTTCTTAGAGTCTTTGGTGTCTGCGCCCGTTTCAACTGCCAAGTTCTTGGTGGCGAATGCCACGCCAATCGTTGTTTTGGAGCTCTCTTCAAATGTGTCGTTTGTAAACCGCGACATAATGTTGGATTTGCCAACACCAGAATCACCGACGATGACGACTGTGCACCAAAGGGCATAGGAGTAAGCCTTCTACTACAAATTGCCGCTCAAAACGACTATGGGAGCGTGCGAGTACTCTTGAGGAGGTAATCAGGCGTATCCGGCCCCGCTTCGCTGTTCATGTTTGAGGAGTTTGAGGATCTTGCGCTAGAGAGATGGAAGATGAGTGCTCGTGCTCGAATCTGGTTGAATTTACCGTTTGGTGTGCACAACTCCTTTCTGTATGTGCCTGCGTGCCACCACACCAGGTGGCCCCAAAGTGTACGATGTTGTCACGAAAAACCCCACAAATTACCTATTTTGCCGGCGCGCGCACCGTTCTCGCCATTCCCGGATTTTGATCGATTTATGTGTCTTTCTTATTGCAGTAGTTTTTTTTCTTCGTTTCTTTTCTGTTGCTGTTGTTCGCATGCGGTGCCGCTTGGCTGCGCAGCTGGTGCTGGCGCTCGTCTGGGCTGTGCTTGGCCTGGCCACAGGGGAGCACCTTCAGTGCCCCTACCAAAACGAGGTTGTTCCACACAAGGTGTCGAGCTGCTTCTGGGTTGTATTTCTTGTTAATGCGGGCGTACTTACTGACTCTGAGGTTTACGTGCCAGCCTCAACCGCCTCTCACCACGTGCTCGTGGTATGCGGACAACGCGTGCTGCGATCATCGCGACACGAATGAACTCGTCCGCTGGCTTTACCGCACCCACAAGGACGGCGGCAAGAGCGAGCATTGTGTGTCGCTCCTGCACGTCATGCGCTGCGGCTTGCTGTGTTCGCCTGCCCAGGCCGATTTCGTGGCGCAGATGTCAAGCACGCTGTTCACGTACCGTCTGTGCTCATCCTTTTGTGATCAACTGTACGCAGCCTGCCGCGATGAGAAACTGGTACCTGAATACGCCAAGAAGGAAGAGAACGAGGAGGGAACTGCTCCACCTGCATGGGAAGTTGCATTGACCTGGGGCGAAGACCGATCGCCATTGGCAGAAGAGTTCTGCAAGGCGATGGCTCCGCCTGATGTGGAGATTGTTGTGGTTGATGACGTCAAGACGAATTCTCGGTGCGCAGGCGAAGCTCATCCCGGTGGTCAAAACCGACGCTCATCAATTCTTCACTGCAGGGAAGGACAGCACACCCATACGTGTTTCAATGGACGAGCGAGAGTCGCTAGTGCAGAGACCTCGTTCGCCTACGGACAGGCGCTGAAGGCTGATTTTGCCGGACAGTGGAGCTTCTTCATCCAGGCGACGGACAGGCAAGGCGAAGAAGTGCCGAATGGAGGCGACCACTTTGACGTGCGAGTCCATCCAATACCTGAGGGGCCAGATGTGCATGTGGAGCAAACCGACATGCGCGATGGTCTCTACTTGGTCACCTTCGCACTTGACGAACCAGGTCAGTCGCTACTGCTTGCTTGTGCTTGACCCAGTGCGTGTTGGCTTAGCATTGATCACACAGGCCGGTACCGCATTGCGGTGACGTTGGAGGGCCAACACATCAGCAACAGTCCTATTTACACTTCTGTGACCAACCACGACAAGTGCCTTGTGCCCAAAGGCAGCCGTCACGCACAGCGGGTACGCGTGATCGCTGTCCCGCAACCCGTGCTGGGAGGCTTACACCGTCCGGCTTTGGCTTCTTAGCCCCAGCCCGAGCTGCGACGATGTTCGTGGTACAACGAGAACGCTTGTTGTGATGCCGAGGGCGACCGCCGGGTGGCGAAGTGGGTGAGCAAGGCGCTTACCCCGACGCTCAAGGTGCGTTTTCTTGCAAAGTCGTTGTTGGCGCATGTGTTGTTGAGCACAAAGTTGCATGTCAACCAGGGAGACAACAACTGCATGACCATGATGGAGGACCTCTGGTGCGGGCACGAGTGCAGTCCGCACCGGATGCTGTTTTTGGATCCTTATGATCCAACCAACGAGGTTCAGCGGATGCGCATCTGCCCAGCATTCTGCAAAGCGCTTTATGACGTGCGAGCTTCCTCGAGTGCTTTGTTGACTATTTATGAGATGCTCACTCTCCTGGCACGCGGCAGGAATGCAAGGACGCTCCGCTAATGGGACTGACCGTGAAGGCCATTTACAGTCGCTTTCAGGCACGAACGCCCAACTCACGTGGCCAGTTCCCCTTTCCCTGCGATCACCGCTCGCTCACGCACTCCCAACAGGACTTCTGCATGGCCAACACGCCAGAGAACTACCTCCGCGTCGATGTCACCAACAGTTATTGCTTCAACGGCTCCAAGGCCGAGCTGTCGCCTCACCTCTCCTTCGTTTTTGGAGCTGGTGTAGGCGCCACAGCACAAGCAGGCCAGCAGATGCCGGTCCACATTCAAGCGGTCGACATCCACGGGCAGCCGATGACCGCAGGCGGCCAACACTTCACTATGCACGTCGACGGCCCCTACGTTGACAAGTCCTCCGTCGTGGACTATGGGAACGGGACCTACACGCTTTACTACCGCGTCTCGCGGGCTGCACGCTACAACATCTCCGTCTTCCACCAGGGCCGGCACTTGGGCAAGAGTCCTTTCCTGGTTATCGGCGCGGCCGGGCCGACGGACCCGTTGGCGTCGGTCGTGCAAGGTCCCGGGCTTCACCGCGCCCTGGTGGGCATCCCGGCCTTCTTGACAATCCAAGTCAGGTGAGCCAGGCCAGCCCGCGAGCCTTGGAGCTGGTCGACTGATCGTCGTTTTTGGTTGGCCGCAGAGACGAGTTTGGCAACGCCAGAGTCGACGGAGGGGACACCATCTTGGCGCAACTATCTGGCCCCTTCCACATGACCGCTGAGATCAGCGACAAGGGTAGGGGCATCTACGAGGCGCGCTACACCACCAACATCGCCGGGGAGTACATGCTGCGGATAACTGTCAACGGCTTTCAGGTCAAGGGCAGCCCGTTCCTCGTCACAGTTGAGTCTGATGGTGCAACTTCATCTTGCCCCGATCCATCTAACAATGAGCGTTTATTGCTGACGCTCATACATACGGGTGATAAACAGAGGAGAGCTTCCCCGCCAACTGTGAGATCAAGGGCGAGGCATCTCGCTCGGGCCGAGCCGGAGTCACCAACACCTTTGACATCATCACCAAGTGCGTGCCGTTAATGCATGCCTGTGTGGCGAGAACAGACTGACGTGGTGGGCCACACTCAGGGACGTCCACGGCAACCGGCGCAGCACAGGCGGAGATCTCTTCCGTGTCGTCTTCGAGGGCGCTATCGGGTCTAGCACCAGCCTTGCGTTCCTTCTGCACGTTCACGTCTGTTCTAACACCGGAATCCGACACAGGCGCGAGGAGGGACAAGTAACGGACAAGCGTGACGGCACGTACGAGGTCACCTACAACATTGCTGCCGCCGGACACTACCTCGTCTACATTTACATGCTGGAGCGGGCCGCCCTCCGGTACGGCCAACGGCTGGTCTGCCGCTCCGCTGGACTCTGTTGCTGACAGTGCTACGGCGACGGCGCGCAGCGACGAGAAGTGGACACCCATATCGGTCCAACCGCGGTCGCTTACGGTCACTGCACAACCATCGGCCCTGCTGGCCTCGCCCGCCAAGCCTCCGCTGCCGGCCACGCGCCGGCACGCCGAGCGGTGGACTGACTGAGTTGACCGACTGGCCGCAGCAACAGTGTGACTCGTCACGCGTGTTCATCACAAGGCTGACGAAACGGAGCCCAGCTGTCCCAACGACGGAACAGTACGAGTGGGGCTGCATGTTGGTGTCTACGCAGCCACTGTGGCGTGTGGGAACTTGTCGACCGTGCACGCTTCCCGCAGCTTTTCTGGCCAAGAACGGTGAGATTGTCCTCTTTGGTGAGCACGTGCTGGCTGGCTTTGTGGGTGACACCCGAGAAAGGTGCTGCTTTTGTCACAAAACTCCCCTTTCGCTTCTGCACAGTTTGCCGCGGCCTGTAGCGAAACAACTCGGCCAAGCTTGCACACCGATCGAATCGATCCGGACTCGTTAGGTCGTGTCAAATTACCAGGGTTCGCATCTCCTCCGTGGAGTACGGAGCTTACTTTGCAGGTTGCTCTGGTCTAAAGAGAGAGAGGACCTAAAATCACAGGAAGAAAGAAAGATGTTTGGGCAACTTACCGCTGGCCAGAAGGCCGTTGTGTCCATCCTGCTGTGGTGGAGCACCAACATCGTGACAGTCCTGGCCAACAAGTGGATTTTCCAAATCCTTCGGTTTTCTTTCCCTCTTACCCTGACCGGCGTTCACATGCTGGTGTGCAGCATAGGAGCCTACCTCACGCTGCGAGTACGTACCTTAATCCACCGCTCGTCCTTCCGAAGTCCTAGTGGGCCACGGGACCCTCATCATCTTCTTCTTCCTTCCTTCCCTTTCCCTACAGGTATTTAAGGCTGTGCCCTTTATTCACATCCCCTTGAACAAATGCTTTACCAACGTCTTCCCGCTTGCGTACCGTCTCCCTCAATACTATTTATTTTAATTTTAATTATTGTAAGTACACTGCTGCCAGGACTGCCGAAAACTCACGTGGTGGCGTATGTGCAGCTTCATCTTTTTCGTCAACATTATTTTGGGAAATATCAGCTTGCGATACATCCCAGTCTCTTTCATGCAGACAGTCAAGGTGCGTGCGCACCTTCCATTCTGAAGCTCTTCTTCTCGCCTCTCGTGAGTCTCACACCGGTGCTCTTTGCCTGCTTGTGCTGGATCGCCTACAGTCTGCTGTGCCGGCGTGCACGGTTCTGTTGCAAGTGTTTGGGTTGGGCATGTACGTGCTTATCCTCGGGCCACCACGGCGTGCACACACCGAACACACCGGCTGATCACGAGCTGTGGTGCATTGATCGTGTCAAACAGGACTTTCCCCACAGGAATCTACTTGGCGCTGATCCCTGTGGTGGGCGGCGTCGCCATGGCCACCTTGACCGAGATCAACTTTGAAATGATCGGCTTCAGCTGCGCTCTCTTCTCCTGCCTCACCACCGGTATTTGCTCCTCGCTTCACCGTCGCTGATATTCTCCATCTCGATCTTGCTCACGTGTTGCAAAACAAACAGCCCTTCAAAGCGTGCTGTCGTCGGTGCTGCTCACGGGCGAGAACCGTCTGGACTCAGTCAACTTGCTGTACTACATGGCGCCGCTCGCCTTTGTCGTCAACTTGCCCTTTGCCTGTACGCCCTGCTTCCGCCCGTGACGCAGCGCTGGATCCAGGCGGCTGACGGTTGTTGTGTGTCGCGCGGTATTCAGACATCTACGAGATGGAGGGCGTGATGAACCACTCCTATGAAGACGTCAGCGCGCACGTCGTGGTGATGCTCTTGATGATCTCTGGCTTCGTCGCCTTCTTGCTGAGTACCGCCTGCCCTCCTTTCCCCGCCCAAAGAGCTCTAACTTCGGGCGTAAGACTCAGTTAACTCATCCACAAAATGAACGCACAGACTTGAGCGTCTTTTTCGCCATCAAGTCCACGTCGGCGCTCACCTTCACCGTGTTCGGCAACCTGAAGGTGGTCATCGTCATCATTTTATCGGTCATCATCTTCCAGAACGAGGTCCGTTGTTCACCCCTCTTCATCCACCTTCTGCCTCTTCATGAATCATCCTCACCGTTACCGTCATCACACTGCAGATCACGGTGTGGAACGGCATTGGTTGTGTGGTGGCCTTCGTGGGCATATGCCTGTACAGCTACCAGGAGTACACTATCAAGGAGCAGAAGCGGCTCGCCGAGGCCGCGGCCAACAGCCTGAAGAGCGTCGAGGTCGAGTCGCTCGTCGAGAAGGAGAACGTGTGATTGGTAACACACGTTGTTTTGGCGTCTTCTTGTTCAGCGGCTCATCCTTTTTTTCTTCATTTTCTCAGTTTCCTTAATTCTTTTTCGGGCCATTCCGCGTTTTTTTGCGGAACAAGAAAAACCGGCAACTGGAATATCTTTTGGGGCCAAACGACACAGGACAAGACGATGGACCGCAAGACCAAGAAGAAGAGGGCACCCGCCGCAGACATTCCCAAACCTGCCCTACTTCCGTTGGCAGGCAACACCAACGTTACCAAACCGCAAGAGCTGCTCAACGCACTGAGCGATATTTATTGCAACGGTGGTGCACTGTTTGCCTCGTTCACCTTGGCCGCCGACTCGCGACTGGACTGGTACATCGAGCAAGGCCGACTGAGTGAGATAAGCTTCGTGGACAACCTGCTGGCCTCTCCCGCCCTTCATAAAGAACTGCCCGACTTGGGCGCCCCTCACAAGGGCTGCCAGGTCCAGTGGCAGGTGCTCAAGGGCTTCCAGTTCGAGGGACAGCTTACCAACATTCTCAAAGCTGGTGGTGCCTAAAACTCCCACAAAGGTGCTGACCCCTGCGACATCGCACAGCGAGCATGCCAGGCGCTCTTCGGGCCGGCAGGCCCTCGGCCGGAAGAGCACTTGATCTTGCACAGCTGGACCAGCTGGAGCCCGTGGTTCGGCGACGTCGCGTGGGATAGCACGTTTGTGGGCATCAACAAAAGCACCAGGCAAGTGTGGTTCTTGTGAGCCTTTACAACCCAAAGCGCGCGTTAGCACAACAGAAGGGGTAGGGGCCTTTGAGTACTCGACGGAAAAGACGACCCCACTTTCCGTCCCGCGGTTCGGTGAGGTGGCTGTAGCTTTTGGAGCAGCTTTCTGTTCATTTCTTACCGGGCACCGAACCGTCTGGCGTTAGAGTTCTCAACACTTAAAACAACTTCGCCCAAAGAACGTAGATGGAGGACAACAAGTTTCGATTTGGCGCCGTGCGCGATTCGCTTGACGATTTCATCGATGAGTTCGAGGAGGTGAGACAAGGAGGGAGGACTGGAAGTGCCAGCACGCATGCATCCAGCACGACCACGCCGAGCACCACTGCCTCTGCCACCAACACATGGGGCTTCGTTATGATGAATGAGGATGAGCGCCGAGAACTAGTGCATCGTTTGCAAGCTGCGGCTAGCACGCCTCCGGCTTCCATGCGCCCCCAATGGCGCCTCTCAAGTGCATCGCAACCGACACGCGAAGTCACTGCATCATCTGCACCGCAAGCGGCTGAGGCTTTTGAGGAAGAAGAGGAGGAGCGACTGGCCGAGCAAGGCGACCAGACATGGACCTTCACCACCGACGAACTTGTTCGGAGCGTATGAACGCATCTTCACCCTGCTCACCCGTCTCTTCTTTGCTGATCCATCCATTTTTCTTCATCATGTGTTGCGTGCAGTCCCCTTTCCTGGACGGTCCCGAGCGCGTGACGCTGCCGCACTACAACCCCGGCCTCGTCTATCGTCCGCCAGCCGTATTGGCGCAGCAAGCCAGAAACGTTTTGTGCATGAACACAACGACAACGACCACGAACGTCAAGCAGCAAGGTGAAGAGGAAGAAGAAGAAGAAGAAGAGGAGGAGGAGGAGGAAGACGAGCCCTGGGTGACCGTCGACAGGCCCCCAGCGGTGGGGTCGCTCGGCCTTCGCGCCAGCTATGCAGCTCCTCCTCCTTCGGCTGCCGAGGTGGACAAGTACATCGAGGAGGAGTTTGAGCTCTCCAAGAGCTCTGCGCGCGAGTACGTCCTCCAGTCACGCCATTCTATCCACCCACCGTCTTGACAACACGTTGAATTGTGCAGGCTCAAGAATGCCGAGTCCCTGCGGGACGAACACGCCTACGCGCAGTTGAGAGCTTCGCCGTCCAACGCGGCCAAGGCCAAATCGGCCGACCAGCGGTGGTCCTCCCTCGTCGTTCCTCTCGACCGGTGCGTGCCTCACCTCTATTAGACTATCAACCCGCCAACAGTTTGTGGTCGTCTGAACGCGATCTCCTTCTGCACGCGATGATGCAGGAACAAGTGCGTCCACAGCCTGCGGGACCACATCAGGAAGGGCGTCCCCGACGCCAGGCGCTCGCCGGTACGCGGGCGCTCCTTGCGTCATGCAGCATCAGCCACGTCACACAGCTGCTGCGTCATGCTCACACGTACACACGCGCGCTCGTCCAGGTGTGGCGCACGGTGGTCGGGTGCGTCGAGTTTGAGCGCGCCTACCCCAACTACTACGCCACCGTCCTGGAGCGCGTGTTTGGGCAGCGCCTCCCAACCCGCTTCTACCAGGTCCCCGCCTTTGGCGGCGAGCTTCGTCCTGGTATCCATTCATGCATTCATCCTTCCATCCGCCACGATCATCCCGATCATCGGCTTTCATCCGTCGGCTGACGACTGCTTCTCCCACCACAGGCGACCATTTCCTGACATCACAGGGCGTGACCGCCGCCGCACGCCTGCTGTGGGCGCTCACTATGGTGCCGCCCCTCCCCTCCCTCGGGCCTGTTCCGTGGTCCGCTCGCTGACGGGCTCACCAACACGTGTGATGCGACACACCACCGGTGCAGGAAAATCCCGACGTGGACTACGTCCCGGCCATGCCGGACCTGGGTACACGTCGGCCACAACCTTCTGTATCCCTCGTGGCGTTGATCTCACACTGCTGTCGTCGTGTCGTTCCCATTTCTGTTCTTCCCTTCCCTCAAGTGTGCGTGCTGCTCACGTTCCTCTCGGAGGCTGATGCCTACGTCGTCGCCCATCTCATGCTCGAGCAGTCGCGCTCCAATCGATGGTACCTGTGCCTGAGCAATCGCAAGCTGACGCTGTTCCTCCACACCTACCGCTCCCTTATCGCCAAGTGTCTGCCCGACGTCTCCTCCCGTGCGCCACATCTCCCATTCGGCCTCTTACTCGCGTGACGCTGACACCCCAATGTTCCGCGGTGGGCGGCAGACATGGACGTGCTGGGCGTCGAAGCCGAGCATTTTGCCGACATGTGGTTCAAGCGGCTGTTCATCGGCGCCCTCCCCTTCCTCGTAAACTACATCACGCCCCCCCCCCATTGCGCCCCCAACGCGCTGTTACTTTTTGCTCATTGGCTGGCGGGGTGGGGCGGCAGACGGTGCTGCGCATCTTTGACTGCTACCTGGCCGAGGGCAGCCATGTGCTCTATCGAGTCGCGCTGGCCATCCTGCAGAGCTGCCGCCGGCTGCTGGTCCGGGCCGACACGGCGCTCGGATTTGTGGCGATCGTCGAGCAGGCCGCGCTGCAGCTGGAGGACGCCGACAGCCTGCTCCGGGCCGCCTTTGGTCTGTCCTTCCAGCCGCGGCACACATCGGCCTTTGACGAGGCCAACCGGCCCAAGGTGGCCGACGTCATGTACGCAGAGCCGGGGCACCATCTTCTTGCATGTTGTTGTTGTTGTTGTGACTCTTCTCGCTGCAGAGAGCCGCCGTACCGCCCGCTGGTGATGCCCAACATCACCGAGACGTCGGAGCTCATGGACGACATCCAGTTCCAGGCGCTCTGGTCCTTGATCCCGTCGCGATTCACCATTCGCGACCCGATGCTCGTGTTTTCCAGCACCAAGCATGGCTTCAGCTTGTCGTCGCTCCTCGACAAGTGCGAAGGCGTCCGTCCGGCGGTGCTGCTGATCCGAGACAGGCAGCGGCGGGTACGAGCACGTGCGCGCGTGCGTGTGCTGTGCGCGTGTGCATCGAATCAACGTGAATCGTGTGTGGACGCGCAGGTATTTGGGGCGTTCTCCACTGAGGGACTGCGCTTGTGCCGGAACGAGAACTTCTACGGGACCCGCGATGACATGCTCTTCACGCTCGTCCCCGAGGTACGATACGACAGCGACTTGGGACCGGTTCAACTTGAAACTTAATTGTTGTTGTTGTCGTTGTTCAGGTCAAGTCGTGGACGTGGTTGGCCGGCCACGCCAGGCAGTTTGTGCGCGTCACGCCCAAGGGCCTCTACTTTGGTGACGCGTACGCGTTTCCTTTCCTTTCCTTCTCTTCTCTTCAGTCACTGACCAAGATCACATGTGTGACTGACGTCCATTGTCAATGTGAAATGGCAGGCGTGGGCTATGCGTGGACGAGGAGCTGTGGCACGGCACCAGCGAAAAGAGCAAGGTTTGGCAACCACTTCTCTTCTTCTTTCTTTTTTGCTCACATGTACAACGTCTAGACATTCGAGAACGAGCCACTCAGTGGGGATACCACCCAGTTCCAATGCGTCACTATTGAAGTGTGGGGCTTCAAGTAGCGGGAGCGCACATCCTGGGTCGTGTACATCAGAAATTCAAAAAAGGAATTAAATACAAAAAATAATTCGAGGAATAAAAGACTTGAAAATCACAAACAGATTCTTCTGCAGGAATGGGAGATGTGGAGGCGTACCTGACCGCTCTGCCACAAGCGGCTCTCGATAGCCTCTATGCCGACCCGTGGACGTGTCAGGCCGTGTTTAGGTTCGTGCTTACAAAGATGATGGATGATCTTCGATTGATTGAGCTCACGAGCGGGGAGCGCAGGTCGTTGCCGTCGCTGGCGAAGCATTGGGTCCTTCGTCTGGCGTTCGTGTCGAGCCGCATCTCGCGCGCACGGCTCCTGCAGCAGTGGACCGCCGCACGCTACCAGTCACAGGGCGAGGCCGCCCTCCGCCGACTGCTCTCCCTCTGCATCCTTCGCGAGCGCCCCAATCACACAAAAGAAGAAGAAGAAGAAGAAGGAGAGGAAGAAGACGACATGGAGGGCGATGACAGCACGTCTTGCATCTACGAGTTTAATCGCCGCTTCGCCGCCAACTTCCAAAAGGTCCTCACCGAGAGGTTCGTACACGCCTGAACCTTCCGCCAACGGGCCACACGTCGTTCGCTTCTTCATCGACCTCATGGTGATAATAATGATGACAACAACGCTGAACAACACCAGCGGGCTAGCGCCGTGGCCCGAACGCACAGCAGCTCGGCCGCGGGGCGACAACGAAGATGAGGACGAAGAGGAAGACGAAGAGATGCCGAGCCTGGACACGTTGGCAGCGTTTACGACGGCGTGCTGGGACACGATCCTGCTCTTCATCATGGGCTCCACGGCCGTTCGCCCGCCATCGGACCGCGTGGTGTCCCTCCTCACCCGCGGCGAACTCATGGTCGTTCACGAGTAAACGCCGCCTCGCCTGTCCCACCACACGCGCTTTCGTAGCACACACGCACGGCATACGCGCTCATGGCACACGCGCACGGCGCACGACACACGGCAGGGACGACCAGTCGATCCGGATCGCGGACAAGGGCTTCCCGTTCCTGCTGCAGGACCTGCGCACGCAGGTGTGGATGCTGCTGCTCCTCCACTTGCGGAGCCTCCAAGAGGAGCGCGCCGACGTCGTACACGACGTGCTCTCTTTCCTGTTCCGCCTCAGCTTCCTCACCGTCGGCCACGTACGTAGCCTCTTCTTTCCTCGTTACCACACGACACCACAATGCTCACGCTCACCATCATCGTCATCAACAACATCAACGCGCAACAGGGCTATCGCATGGAGGAGCCCGCGCTGGAGCAGACAAGCCTCTTGCAGGACCTCCAGGACCTGGGCCTCATCTACCGCGCGCACAGGGACTCCAAGTGGGTCTACCCAACGCCGCTGGCGATCAGCCTTTCGTCATCATCTTCTTCCTCTTCTTCTTCCTCTTCCACTTCATCATCATCCTCTTCTTCATCGTTGTTGTCCTCACCTTCGTCGACAGCGGCCGGACTTCGAAGCGCAGAAGAGGGCGGCGAGGGGTGGATAGTGGTGGGAACCGACTACCGGGTCTACGCCTACACGGCGAGCCCCGTGCGAGTGCTCCAGCTGAGCCTCTTTGCGCAGATCGAGTACCAGCTGCCCAACATGACGATGGCCATCCTCCTGCGCGAGAACGTGCGGCAGGCCATTCGTGTCGGCATCTCTGCCAACCACATCCTTCGTGTGCGTCCGTCTCTATTTACTTGTTCTTGCAAAAGCTCAAGCAAGTTTTTGCTGTTGATGATGGTGCAGTTTCTCGAGGCCAACGCACATCCACAGATGAGGCAGAGCACGCCCGTCATCCCTGAGTCGATCGCCGACCAGCTGCGGCTGTGGGAAGCCGAGGACCGCCGCCTGACCCTCGAGCCGGGATACTTCTACGACCAGTTTGCTTCGCGTACGTCACACACACACACGTGTGAAGTCTCCTTGAACAAACCTAACTTGGTGGCGCGATGAAGTTGCGGCATTCAAGAAGGCTGAGAAGTACGCGCGCGACGTGGGCGGGCTCATCTACTCGGACGCGGGCAAGCGCTGCCTCTTCGTGAGCGAGTCGGCCCACGCCCTGGTGCGCGGCTACGTGAAGGAGCATCTCTCTTCCTCTTCGTCTTCCTCTTCGGCGGCCAGCAGAAGCCAAGCGTGAAGAGACGAAGGAAGCGAGGACTTGACAAAAAAAGGGCTCGCGTATGTGCAGAGATGTTTATTATTTACGGGAAAGAAGATGAAGAGAAGTGGCTGGAGAAAGATGGGTCTCTTTACTTGGCCACGATAACATCGCACGAGGCGTGCTGCACGCAGTAGTTGCTCACCGAGCCAAGAAGCATCCTGCAAGAGAGCCGTTAGATTGGGTTCGTGGTGGTGCGAGATCGCACAACGTACCTCTTAATGGTGCCCAGACCCCTGGTGCCCACGACGAGAATGTCGATGTTGTGCTCCGTAACAGCGTTGCAAATGGCGTCACGAGGATCGGCCGATTCGAGGAAGAGAGGCTTGGCCGTGAACTGTTCAAGAATTGAGATGAGCAACCTCGCTGGAAATTGGCGAAGAATGTGGATTGTGCAGCACGTACGCCATCAGCTTCGGCCTTCTTCGTCCATGTCTCAAGGAGATCTTGAGCGGCGGCACCCTTGCCCTTCTGCGCAACGGTGACAAAGATCACCTCATCCTTGTTGGTGAGCAGCTTAGCAGCAATGGCGTAGGCCTTGTTGGAGTGCTCGCTGCCGTCAACTGCAACCATGTACTTGGTCATCTGTGGCGCCACCAAGTTGGGTAAGGCTTCAAGTCCACAAACGACGCAAGCAACGCACGGACCTTGTTATGTGTATCTACGAGTGAAACTACGACTAGTTACTGTGTGTCTTGCGGGCAATCAGCTGCTTGAAGAACCCAACACACCAGACGAGGTTTTATCCAACAGCGGCGAGTATTGCTTGCCTTCTTCTCTACTTGTGGGCGAAAGCCCGCGGAAATGCCACATTGAAATATACAAAATATCTGTGCATTCCACAAATTAATCAAGCTTTTGGGCCGAAGAAGGGGCCCTTCTCCCTCTCGTGCCCCTCTTTCGGGCCGGTGGCACGTACGTCGAAGCCGACGTGTTGTGGCTCTGTGTTGTCGCCGTGCCGATTGGTTTCGCCGTCCTCGCGGGTCTGCTGGGCTGTCGTCGGCGTGTCTTTGCCTGCCTTGGGCGCGACTCAGAGCCAGCAGCTCTTTGAGCCTGGGCACTTGCCCCTCTTGTTTCCTTCTTGTCCTTTATCTCATAGCTCTCGAACGCCCCAACGATGACGGGAAGGACTTGCTCCATGTTCTTGAACGCAGAACACTCCAGCCCTGATTTACACCGCTGGCACAGGTTGGCCAGGTGAGGCTTCGGGGCCAGTGAGTCACCATCACCCTTTTTCTTGAATTGTGCGTTGTGCGGGTAGGCCTTTCCCTTGCACTTCTTGCATTGCTGTGCACAAACACCGTTAATGAAGTGTTTGCACTGACCAAGAAAGGGGAAGTGACGCACCTGATATGAATCACAGTATGCGTGGGCACTGGTCCAGGTTGAGCCACACTGGCATGTGTATCTAGCCAGCACCGGGCCCTTCTTGTGGCTGTGATTCTCCAGCTCGTCTTTGGTGGCCTTCAATCCACATTTCTTGCACAATGAGTGTTGTTCATGTCTTCTGGAGTGAGTGTTCATGCCTTCTGGAAGGGAGTACTGCTTGTTGTTGCACATTTTGGTGGCCTTTTTAAGGAACCACCGCACGGGTACTTTGTTACATTTTTTTGTTACATCACATGTAACAAACTTCCTGATACATAACAAACAAGGAAATAACCGAGAACAGGCGCTACAGAAAAAAGGCTCTCTTATTGCCGCAGCCAACCCGGGTTGAAGCGAACACAACGCGGTTCTCAAAAGCTCATGTCGGGCGAGCCCTCCTCGAGCGCCACGTCCATCTGCCCATCAAGTCCCGTGTCGTCCTTGGCCGCCTTGTTGTCGGCCTCCTCTGCGTCGTCACCATCGTCACCATCGGCGTCGTTCTTGTCCGCGGCCTTGTTGCTGGCGGCATTGGGCGCCTTCTCCTGCTTGGCGTCGGGATCCTCAGTGTCTTCATCATCCTCGTCCTCCTCCTCCCCTGCGTTCTTGCCGCCAGATGTCTTCCCCTTCTCCAGCTGCATTTTGTCCTCGTCCTTCTTGGTCTTGTCCTTGTCCGCTGCCGCGGCAGCGCCTTTCTTGGGCGATGCCGCGCTCTTCTTGGCGTCGGCGGCAGCGGCCTTCTTATCTGTTGTCGTCGTCTTCTGCTTCTTTTTGTTCTTCTCCTCCTTTTCCTCTTGTCCTTCCTCATTTTCCTCTTCGTCTTCATCGTCTTCGATGGCCTTCCTCTTGCGCTTGGTCGGCGTGCGCTTCCGCTCCGGCTGCTGGTAGCCCTCTGGCGGCGTCGTCGACACGGCGTAGTCGCTGACTGGCAGCAGCTTGTAGTCTCGCAAGCTGTCGAGCAGCCACTACAGAGCACGCAGAGTCGACATGGTCATGACGCGCATGTCGGAAGAGCAAGTGAGCATGAATGACGACGACGATAACGATAAAAGAGTAGAGGGCACGTACGTCTTCCTGGACGACATGCACGGTGCGGTTCTTGGGGAACTTCTCCATCCAGGGCTCGTAGCCGTTGTCCTTGGCCACGATGCAGTAATCGGCCTCGAGGAAGGACGTCGTCGCCGTGCCGCCGGCCAGCTCAACGGCCAGCTCCAGCGAGTGAAGCGGCACCCGCACGCCGCCTCGGATCATCACGCTCTTCTTTTGGAGAAGGCCTGCCTTCTCGTTTTGGGCTGTGCGGGGCACGATTTTAGTATAATTATTCATAGATTTAAATCAAGAATTGAAGAAAAAACGAATAAATAGTAGTCGACGTGTACCGCGAGCGAGACGGGCGAGCTTGGCGCCGGGGAACCAGTCGTGGGCCTCGAACTTCTCTTCGGGCAGCCACTCGCCGGCCTCGAGGGACTCGATGACCCAGTCCCACTTGAGGACCCAGATGCCCTTGGCCAGGGCCTGGAGCACCTTTTCCGTCCGCTTGTTGCCGCCGCAGACCAGGTGCGTGGCCTTTTCGGTCACGTGGTTCTCCCAGATGACTTCGGCGTCCTTGAGCTGCGAGGCCAGGTCGTCGAGCATGGTCCGCTGCTCCTTGTCCAAGTAGCTTGACACGATGTGGTACGCCACCGGCAGTTGCGCCGCCGCTCCTCCTGTACCCACACAAAGAAAAAGCCGTAAGCATCAGCCAAGGAGAACAGGTCCAGGAAGACAGGCGAGCACACGCACCCTTGCCCTTCTTGCCCTTCTTGCGCGGACCGAGAACCTCTTCTTCCTCCTCGTCTAGATCATCCTCATTCTCGGCTGTTGTTGAGTTTGTTGGGTGTCAACAACAAGCTCAAGAGAGCACTCATCGAGTGGAGTTGGCCGAAATCGCACCTTTTTGCTTGCCTTTAGCCTTGGCCGAGGCATTTTTCTTCTTGGCGGCGTCGGCCGCTTCTTTCTTCTTGGTCGCGGCTCCGCCAGCCTTGCCTTCGGTCTTGCCGCCCTTCTTTCCTTTGGCGCCTCCCTTCTTGCCCTTGCCCTCTTCCTTGTCTTCTTCCTTGTCCTCGGCGTCGTCTTCCGCCTCATCGCCCTTCTTCTTGCCCTTCTTGCCGGCGGCTCCTTTGGAGCCCTTGGCAGCACTAGTGGCGGTCTTAGCCTTCTTGGCCGCGGCGCCTTTGCCCTCTTCCTCACCCTCCTTCTTCCCGCCGGCAGCGGATCCGCGCTTCCTCTTGTTGGTGGCGTCTTTGTCCTCCTCCTCCGACTTGTCCTTGTTTTCTTTGTCTACATCGCCGTCGTTTTTCTTGTCGGCGCCAGCCTTATCCGCGGCAGCGGCAGTGGTCTTGCCCTTCTTGGGCTCCTGCTTGACGCCGGCTGGCGGCTTGGTGCTTGCCTTGCGCTTGCTACCGGCCTTGGGCGCCTCGGCGTCTTCTCCTTCTTCATCTTCGCCATTGGCTTCACCCTCTTTGTCGTCCTTGTTCTTGGACGCGCCTTCTTCGTTTTCTGTGTGTCGGCAGACGTAAGACTATGCGCTCATGCCCAGCTAACGTATGGATCAAACGGCCGCACCTTCATCGTCACCTGCGGCCTTCTTGTTGCCGCTGGCCTTCTTGTCTGCGGCAGCCTTCTTTGCAGTGGCGGTGGTAGTGGAGGAGGATGCGCCGTTGGACTTGGCCGCGGCGCCCTTTCCGTTGGTGTCCGCCTTGGCCGACGTGGCGGACTTGCCCTTCGTGGCGGTGGCGGCGCCCAGCTCAGCGGCAAACTTGTTGGTCGCAAGCAGCTTGTTCTCCTTCTCGCACCTGACCGGCAGCAACCATGTCCATTGAAGATTCACCAGCATTCGCTACCCCAGCGTAGAGAGACGTTTTATGATGGTAACGTACTGCACAACCCAGTCCGGTGTAACGACGGGCACGTTGCCCTCCACGGCCTTGTTGTAGTGGTTCTTGTCTCCCGCGTCGAAAATCACATGCGTGGTGAGGGCTGCAAACCGAGATTGCACCTGATGGTGTACACCACAGCGTAACTCGTGAGAATGCACTTGCAGCTGCGACGAGAAAGGCATTTGAATCGAACCTTGCCGCCAAGTTTTTCGATGGCTGTAGTGATCGATTTGGCCTTGTCCTTGTCCTTGACGGCGATGAACGCCTTCACGTCCTTCCAAGATGTAGGAGCTTTCACGGGCTTCTTCTCCTTCGTCGCTTTCGCTCCAGCCTCCTTTGCATCCTTTGCCTTGCCTCCCTTGGCGCCTCCCTTCTTGCCCTTCTCCTCTTTATCATCCTCTTCTACACCGTCGTCGGCTTTCTTCTCTTCGCTCGCTTTCTTCTCGTCTGTCTTCTTTCTCAAGGATAAGCCCGCTCGCTTGGTGGCTGCCGGTGTGGTTCCCGTCTTACGCGCACCTGCGGCTGCAGCCGGTTTCTTCGCCGGGCTCGTGGTCTTCTTCTTCGATGGGCTCTCGTCCGTTTTCGCCACTTGCTTATCAAAATCGAACTCGTCCTCCGACATGCTTGCTGTTGAGTCCGAGGTCGAGAGTAGAAGATGCAACTGTGTAGCGGATGAGAGGAGAAGATTTCAGGGCCGGATCCGCTTGCCGGCACGGTACGCCTGAAATGAACGCTTCCTCGAAATCGAAAAAAAACTTGTTCAGGAAAAAAATTGAATTGAATCATTATTATTTTTTGCGCGCAGCTCAGGTTTGCTGCCGCTCGGCAAACGCGCTTCGCACCCACTGCGCGACATCCACGGGATCGCTTTCATACTTCTTGATGAAAGGGTGATTCTACATGCATGAATCCCATCCCACCGCAAATGGAGGTTAACAGCAGGTAGCGCGCAACACTCTTTTCAAAAAGAGATCACAAGTGCAAGCAAGGAGGACGTACCAGCAGTTCAGCAGCAAAAGGTCGTTTCGTGGCGTTCTTGCACAGACTGGTCGCGGCAATGACAGCGTACGGAAGAAGAAGGAGATGAGAGCGATGTCACACAGTGACAACCATCATCACAAGCTCCCAGCACAACATACCAGGCAGCTACGAAATCACAGAACTCTTTGGAGAATCGGTCTGGTGGCAACGTGGGCGGGTCATGGTTGACGATCGCGTCGTAGAGGTCAAAAAACTGGACCACCTGTTATTGTTGTTGGCGTACAATTCAGGACCTGAATCTCCCTCCTTCTCGGAGGCATTATCATTGGGCATGGGTGTCATACCTCGTTCTCCATGCTTGGTGGTCGGTATGGGTAGTAGCCCAGCGCACACTCCATGATCGTCAACCCGAGCGCCCACACGTCCGAGTTGCTGCTGTGCAGCTGACCGGCGATGCGGCCCGGCTGCGCGTGACCAGCGTGCTGCGTCAATAACACAAGATCTAAACATGTCTTCCGCGCCCAGGCCCAGTGGGCGAAGGGAGGAAGGGCGACGAGTTGAGGGGCGCATCGGGCTGCGTACGTCCATGTATGTTACAGTGCCGGCAACGGTCTTAGCCAACCCGAGCGTGTCAGTCAGCTGTGCGCTGACACCAAAGTCGGAAATCTTGACCTCGCCTCGCGTGTTGATGCTAGTGGACGCGTGGGTTAGCGTTGTGAGAGGATCTGAAAAGTGGCCGCGGAAGCAAAAGTGGGCAACGCACAGGATGTTGGCTGGCTTGATGTCTCTATGTACAATGTGCAGGTCCTTGTGGAGATAGCTGAGCCCGCGCAGGATCTGCGCGGTGATCTTGGAGAGCACGTTCTCTGGCAGCGGCCTGCGGCCGCTGATGTCGGCCAGCGAGCCGTCCATGAACTCGAGCAAGATGCGGATGCTGCCCTCCTACAAGTGCAAAATATAAAATATCATAATGATTTTTGCTCATTAAAATTAATTAAAAGCTGAAAAATGCAAAAAGGCAAGGAGAGGCCCACCTCGTAGCTCGCGCCGAAGAAGGAGACGATAGAGGGGTGCGACGAAGAGTGGTAGGTTCGCAGCTCCACGAAAAGTTTCGTCCGCACCTCCTCTGGCACGTCGAGCCCGATCACCTGCTCCGGTATTAAGCGTGAGCGGAGCGTTGCAGGTGTGGGTGGCCGGGGTGAGGGGGGGGGGAGCGAGGATACCTTCATGGCGAGCACAAGCCCCGTGGGCCGGTGCCGCACCTTGCGCACAACCGAAGAGGCACCGGAACCAAGAACCACGCCGAGCTCCTCGAGGTCTTCAAACTTAACGTCCAAGTTGCCAGCTCGTGCGGCCTCGCCGTTAATGCGTAAGCCACCGCGCCCGATTTGGAGATCTTGTTCCATCAGATCTCCTTCCTCCGTCCTGCAGCCCCATGGAGCGAACGAAGGGGATGTTCAATTTCTGTCTAAATGAGGAGCAAGGGGGATGATTGCACGCACATTGAGCGCGTGTGCTCTTCATCGGCCGGAGGGGAAACGTCGAGTCCTTTGCTTGAGCTGCTCTTGGACTTGAACTTGTCCAAGAAACGAGCTCGCCCCCTCTTCATCTAGCCACAGCGGGTATCTTTCTTTTTCTTTCTTTTTCTTTTTCTTCTGTCTCGCAAGAAAGGCGCGATTCGCCAACAACGTGTTCCCCAACAGGGCCTAAGTTGCAGGTGGGCCAGTGCAAAAGCATGTTAGGCTCACTTGGCAACCAGATGGATGAGGTAGATGTTCATAGACGGGTTACTGTCACAAAGTGTGCCTAGGGTTTCCTGAAGCTGAGCACGTTGAGTTAGGGGACAGCTCTCGAACGTGCCCATACCGGTATATCGGTATGTATACGTGTGCACAAAAAAGGGACAAGAAGAGCGTATGGCCCAATGGCAAAGCCAACACTTGACGATTGGTGGCCCGTCGTTGCTGCTGTTTACTAACGTGTCGTGTTTGGTCCACGCTACCTTCTTCCTCTCACTTTCCTTTTCCTTCTTTCACAACTCAATGTGCGACTGGCGGCCACAAGCTTTGACGCATCGCCTCAACACTGCACATCTGCCTCGAAAAAGGAGTCGACCATGGTTGCGAACACGGACGTCACCAGCATTGGCGGCCGAAAATAGGCGGTGTGTGGGGTGCTGCTCGAGCAGGACGAACCTCCGGAGAGGTACCTCTTGTCTTCTTCGCTCGGCGTTCTTTCTTCTACCGCTCTCGGCCCCGTGCACAACACCACGAGCAGTCATGAAGAACGAACGCCATCACCAACTCATGTTCTCCTCCCCCAACGGTCGCCAGTTGGTGGTGAGTAGCGTCTTCATACTCGCGATCCTGCTTGTGGTTGCTCCACTTCGCCCGGCGGAGGCGGGTAGGCACGCAACTGGGGACGACGGTCAAGAGGTCGGCCTTGGCTGGCCCAACTGGGGCAATGGCCTCACCAACTCGCACCGCGCCGCTGCCGAAGAGACGTGCATTCGCCCTTCGACCGTCCATCAGCTCGCCGTCAAGTGGAAGCTAACCGTACCGTCCGACGTGACGGCCGTGCCCACCGTGTCCGCCGACGGCAAGTGGGTCTACTTCCCGGACTGGAACGGCAACGTGTGGTGCGTCGCCGCACACACCGGCAAAGTCCGGTGGCGCGTGCGGGTCGACGCCGTCACCCAAATTTTCGGTCAGGTGACCAACTCGACGGGCTACTACTCCGGCTCTGCCTCGCGCAACTCGCCTGCCTTGTGGGAGGACCTCCTCATTCTCGGTGACTCGACAGCGTCCGCGTTTGTGTTTGCCCTCCAGGCCGCCGACGGCGCCCTGGTCTGGAAGACCCGGCTGGACAGCCACCCCAACGCCGTCATCACCCAGTCGGCGACCGTGCACCGAGGCCGCGTGCTCGTGGGCGTCTCCAGCACAGAAAACACCTACTCAGCCCTGCCCGGCTTCCCCTGCTGCAACTTCCGAGGCTCCATGGCCTCACTCGACGCGCGCACGGGCCGCATCGTGTGGCGCACCTTCATGACGCCCATCAACTACACCGGCGCCGCCGTGTGGGGCTCCAGCCCTTCGGTCGACGACGAGCTGGGCCTCGTCTACATCGGGACGGGCAACAACTACCTGGAGACGCCCGACGTTCTCGCATGCCGCCAGGCCGGCACGCCAAACAACCACTGCTTGTACCATCCGGACAACCACGTTGACTCGATCGTCGCACTTCGCCTGTCCGACGGCGAGATCGAGTGGGCGCAGTCCTTTGCGCCCGGCCGCTACCGCGACGACGCCTACAATCTCGGTTGCAACCCGCAGCTCCTGCTGGGCTACCCGTCCCCGCCCAATGAGAACTGTCCCGCCAACGCTGGGCCCGACGCCGACTTTGGCCAGGCGCCGATGCTCATCTCCTTTGAGGTCATCAACGACCGCGGCAAGCCAGAGACCCGCAGACTGCTCGCGGCCGGTCAGAAGAACGGCATGGTCGTGGCGCTCAACCCGGCCACCGGCCGGCTGGCGTGGGCGCGCAAGGCCGGTCCCGGCGGGCTCAACGGCGGCGCCATGTGGGGCTCGGCCTTTGACGGCAAGCGCATCGTGGTGGCCATCAGCAACTCCAACTTCACGCAGGTGGACCTCGTCCGCTCGACCTCACCTCGCAACGTGACCTTTGGCGGCTTGTGGACCGCCCTCGACCCGGAAGACGGCAATATCCTGTGGCAGACGGCCGTGCCCGCAGGGCTGACGAACAACTCGAGCCAGGCGTCGGCCGCGCGCGCCGTGACCAACGCGCCCGTCACCGCGGCCAATGGCGTGTTCTTCGGCGGCTCGAGCACCACCACGCCGGCGGGTGCGAACAACTACTTTGCCCTCCAGGCCGACACGGGTCGCATCCTGTGGGAATTTGCGCCAGGCGGCTCGGCCGTGGGCGCGCCGTCGCTGGTGTCGGGCACTCTCTACTGGGGCTGCGGCTACGCGCGCCAGGGCGCCGGCTGCAAGAGCTTCTACGCCTTGACCCTGCCCTCGTGCCCCGAAGCTGACGATGGCGGCAAAGGGCACTAAAAAGAAGAAGAAGGAGCTAGGAAAACCTAGGCCGCGCAAGCATGACGAGCATGCGCGGCGTGAGGTCTTGATCGACAGTAGATGACGAGGAAGTGGACGTTTTTCGTCAATTTTCGCCCGAAATGCAGAGATTTTTTGTTGCACCAGTTTGAGGAGTTGTACTTGGGATAAAATCGGCGTATAGCAAAAGCGCCCGACGGGCAACTCCACCCTATGGACGAATGGGGCAGGCCTGAATGTTGCCGCCTCCACCAGTGCGCGGGACTTACCCTTGAAAGCGGGGATTATCCCCTACGCCGACAAAAGAGGAGGAACATAAACGGAGAAGCCGTGGAGATGAGCGCTACATACAAAAAGGCTCAGCTGAGCCTCCACGAACTAACAGACCAAAGTGTGCCTTGAGCAGAAGAAGAGACAGTGAATCACAACATCAACCAACAACCACACCGTCTTCACCACCAACGCAATCATCATGGATGCCCCACAACTACACGGCAACTTTCGAGGAGGAGGCGAAGATGAAGGGGAACAGCGGACGGCCGTAGACGAGCAGAAGGAGCAGGCCCACATGGAGCAAGAGGCGCAAGGTGAGCCCCACGAGGGCCACCATGACGCTGACCACGACAGCAGAGACCGGCTCGACGATTCTGACCATCACACCGACGATGAGCACCAAGACCTGGCGCACGCTGAAGAGCTCTTTGGCGTGTCCGAAGACGAGCTGGGCGAGCTAGTGTCCAAGTACGCGAGGATCAACCAGCCCGTGCCTTTCTCCATGCGGCCCCCGAAGCTGCGCATCAACCTCGAGTGGAAGGACATCAACTACAAAGTGGTGATTCCCTTGCCGCCAAAGAGCTTCCTCATGCGCATGCTGTTCAAGCTGCCGATTCCAGCACGAATCACCGATCGGTTCAAGAAGAAGAAGGAAGTGCCCATCCTGAACCACGTCTCTGGCCAGGTCAAGGCCGGCCAGGTCGTCGCCATCATGGGTCCCACGGGTTCCGGCAAGGTCCGCGCCTTCCCTTGTGAGTCGGCAAATCGTTGCCTTTTCGTTTTGTTTTTTCTTTTATGTACGCTTTCGTTTTTTTTTTGACGCCTGATCGTCCGTCGTCAACAGACGACGCTCCTGAACGTGCTTTCGCGTCGAATCAAGTCCAACGTCACTGGCCAGGTCTTGGTCAACGGCGAGGAAGTGTCTGGCCGGCGATTCAAGCGACGAATGGCCTACGTGCTCCAGGACGACATCTTCTTCCCGCTCATCAACGTGCGCAACACGGTCAAGAACGCTGCCTACCTCAAGCTGCCCAGCAAGTATTCGCTCAAGGAGAAGCGCGAGCGAGTCGAAGAGGTGCTCACCGAGCTCGGGCTCCAGCGGTGCTCCGACACCATCGTCGGCGGGCCCTGGGTGCGCGGTGTGTCGGGCGGAGAGCGCAAGCGAACCAACATCGCCACAGAGATCGTCAGCAACCCGCCGCTCATCTTCCTCGACGAACCGACTTCGGGTCTCGATGCCGCGACATCGCTCGGGCTTATTGTCTCGCTCAAGACGCTGGCAAAGAGCGGACACACGGTGGTCACCACCATCCATCAGCCCTCGTCGGCCATGTTCATGATGTACGCCGTCTCAAGCCTGTGCCCAGTCCTTCCACGACCTTGTCGTGCTCACGAGTGCTTGCAGGTTTGACAAAGTGCTCCTGCTGGCCGAGGGCGGCTACGTGGTCTACTCGGGACCCGCTCGCGAGGTGCAGCCCTATCTCCACTCGCTTGGGCTCGAGTCCCCTCCGTATTACAATCCGGCAGACCACATGCGTACGTGTTTCTCTTGAGGCCTGACGTTGTGGTCCTCGGTGACATTTTTGTCGACACGTGTAGTGGAAGTGGTCAGTTCGCATGACAAGATGAAGGACGGCCGCACGGTAAGGCAGATGCTGATCGACAAGTACGCCGAGGACGAGAAGAGAGGCCAGGCGGACAACCAGCCTCTGGAGATCACGCCCGAGGAGAAGGCTTCGGTCAAGGACATGAAGCAGGGAAAAAAGTTTCCAACCCCGCCGTGGCTGCAGACGTGGGTGCTGGCCCAGCGCGCCTTTGTGCAGCGCAAGGGCGACATCCTGTCGTGGGAGCGCTTCTTCCAGATCGGTTTCATAGCCGTCCTCGCCGGTCTCCTCTGGTTCCGTCGCGACACCGTCGGTGCGTGTTGCAATTTAAGATAACTTTTCATTTTATTTATTAACTTCTCGTTTGCCTGTTGTAGAGTCGCAAATCCCAGACATCTCGGGCTTCCTCTTCTTCTCCACGATGTTCTGGTGCATGCATACCTGGTTCAATGCTCTTCACTCCTGTACGTGTGGCCGCAGCTTGATGTCACTCCATGCATTTAGAATAATTATTATTATTTCCCCCCGCGTGCGCAGTCCCGCCCGAGCGCTCGGTGATCAATAAAGAACGAGCCACAGGAACATACAGACTCTCGGCATACTTGCTTGGTAAGATCATCGCCGAAACGCCGCTCGAGCTGATTCTACCCATCATGTTTGCCTGCATCACTTACTGGATGGTGCGTATTCCCTTACTGCGCGGCTGTGGTGACGACGCTTGGAAACTCACAACAGCCATCACCATATAGGTCAACCTATCACCAGACGCCGGCGCCTTCATCTTCTACATCGTCATCATGTGCCTCTTTGCCCTGCTGGGCAACGGAATCGGCCTCTTGATCAGCGCCATGGTGGTGGATGTGAAGAAAGCTATCACGTTGTCCATCATCGTCGTGCTCGGGTCAGTTTTGCTTGGCGGCTTCTTCATCCGACAGGAGAACCTGCGCCCCTGGATCAGGTGGGCGCGCTGGGTGTCCTTCATCAAGTACACCTACGAGGTGCGTAGCAGCCTAAAATTGCGGCTGTCGAGTGACCTAATCGCTGACGCATTTCTCCCATTCCCAGTTGACGCTCCTCAACGAGTTCCAGATCGGCAATCGCGACTGGACACCGTCGCCCAACTCGATCAACTTCTCGTCCAACCCGATCCGCGGCGACCCGGACATCCTCAACTCTCTGGGCGTCGAGACGGTGCGTGTCCCCTTCCTAGAATGTCCTTCGCTGTTGTCGCGATTCGCTCGCTGACCTTTTCTTGCTGGCCTCGTTCTGCAGAACATCTGGGGCGACATCTTATTCATCGTCGGGATGATCGTGCTCACGCGGGTGGGCGCCTACTTTGCCCTTCGCTTCCTCAACAAGCCCAAGTCGTAAAACCAGAACAACAGCAAACCATCAAACGACCGCCGCGCCGGCTGGGGCGATGCCCAACACGTCGACGCCTGCCGCGAACCAGTGTATTCGGCTTGATATCAAAAAAAAAAAAAAAAATTACACTGACTGTTTGGCCAAGGCGAAAACTCCAAGCCGCATGATTGGGCAAATAATGGAATAGGTCAAGGGCTGAGAACTGTTGCTCCACCTGCCCAGGAGAAGCACACTGACTCTGACCACGACCTTGATGAAGAGGAGCACCACAACCATGGCCACCATGAGCACAACAATGAGGACAAAGCTGAAGAGGACAAGCACACCTCCAGGGGTGTGCCAGACAACTCTGATGGCTTGCCTCACACATCACCATGTCGTTATGGCCAAGCACACACATTCCTCCTCCATGGCCTTGAGCCACTGGTGCGCCTCCAGTGAGCTGATTTTTGATGTTGCTGGTGATGAGGGTGTAGCCACTGAGCCTCCACAAGAGCCTATATGGGCTGAAACAAGCTCCTTTTGAGTGGAACACCTCATTGATGCCCATCTATGTGCCAACGCCTTCAAACCACTTGAGCATCATTGGCTTCTACATCAATGACTGCACCATCATTGCTCATCATTCCCAACTAGCCACCATCAAGGGCATGGCCACATTGACCAATGTGAAAGTGAATTATTTTTTGAAAAGAAAAAGAAAATACTAATAACAAGAATCAGAGGACAGTTTGGTTGAGGAGGAGGCCGTGGACCAGACCGGCCGTCGTGCCGGAGAGCAGCCACCCGGAGGCGGGCAGGTTGGGGTTCCACTTGACGCGCTGCACCGCGACGCGGGCGTCGGGGAACTTGCGCGGGACTCCCGGCGCCGCGTCGCCCTCCTGGCTTGATGCGGCCTCGACGCGCGACGTCGCCTCGTCCGGCGGCAGGGAACGCAGCATCACCACTTCCGTTGTCACCGTCGTCGTCGTTGTGGTGGTGGCGAGTGGAGGCGCGCCGGCCGCGAGCTCCTCCTGAAGGTGGTGGCCGGGGATGGCGACGAGCGACACCTGGAGCGCGGTGATCTCCTTGGGCCGGTAGAGGCTCTTGGTCGAGGCCATGATCTTGGGCGACAGCGGCAGGACTTTGACCATGCCGTCGGCCGAGCACGAGGCCAGCTGGTTCAGCCAGTAAGTCCCGTCGACGTACTGAGTACACATTGTGTGAGCACGCATACGAGTCGAGAGAAAGCAGCGGCGGCCGTCGTACCCAGACCATGGCGTCGTGGTAGCGGAAGATCTTGGAGGTGAGGTCATGTGGCGCAAAGTGGCGGATGGTGTGGTCGTCCGACGAGAACACGATGTTGGGGTAGTCCCCGCCCAGCCACTTCACATCGACGATCCATCCTACGCGTGGGGGTCATGTGGTGAGTTGTCGAAAAACGAAGGGGGGGGGGGAAGAGAATGAAAGCGAAAGCGACAAACGACGAACCTCCGCCGGCCATGTGAGAGTAGAGGGGCGCGAAGGGGTCGTGCGTGTCCCAGAATTTGAGGTATCCGCCCTGCCCGCAGGAGAGGAACACATTGGGATTGTTGGAGTCCCACACGACGCCCTGGACCGCGCGCTTGTAGGCGCGGCTGCACATCAGCGGCCGCGCGTCGGCGCCGCCCTCCTCGCCCACCTGCCACACGGCGATGTGGCCGTCGGAGTAGCCCGTGAGGAGCGTCTGGTGCCGGCCGTGGGGCGACCAGTTGACCGAGGTCACGTTGCTCGCGTGGAGCTTGTACTCGGCCACGGGCGTCAGCTGGACATAGATGGGCCCCCGCGCGGCGCTGTCGGCTTGCGGGACGAGACTGTCCGGGTGCGGCACGGAAAAGAGCTTGACCGACCCGTCCGCAAAGGCGGCGGCCAGGATGCCCAGCCGCGGGATCTCGTCCTCGTACCGGTGATGCTGCAGTTCCAGGAGCATGTCGTGGAGAGGCGCCTCGCTGCCGTCCACCACCGCGTCGGCCGCAGCGGCGTGCGCGTTTGCGGCCACGGGGAGGTCCCACGTCGAGGTCCGGGAGGGACACCACTTGAGGTCCCACACGCAGCCGCCCTCGTGGAGGATCCCCATCGCCATCACCGGCCGGACCGGGGGCAGCGGTGGCTGTTGGGCGTCGCCGCCCCAGCCCGAGTCCTGCAGGGCGCCCAGGCTCCAGATCTGGATCAGGTTCTTGCCCACGTAGCGCTTGCCCAGGATGTGCGTCTCCGACGGGGAAGCATGCGCCGAGATGGCGGCGAACTGCGGGTGCGGGTGGGTCGCCGACCGCGTCGGGCACCAGTCCATGGCCCACACGGGCCCGCCGGCGTTCATCACCGTCTCGGCCCAGCGGCGCTGGCCGGTCCCGTCGGTCCGCCGCAGGGCGAGGGCGTCAAACAGGCCCAGCGTGTGGTAGCGCACGACGGGCGTGCCAGCAGAAGCCTCGGCGTCCGCCTCCTCTGGTTGGTGCTCCTCGAGCCCGAACGTCACCTCTGTACACAGGGGCAGGTATTCGCTCGGATCGCTGACGAACTGGACCTGGGACCGACGCGGCATCCACTGCGGGTAGAGGACCTCCGTATCCAGCGGCTTCTGCAGGGCCTCCAAGCGCTTCATCATCCTGCGCGTGTTTGAGTGAGTTGATGGACAAATAGTAACGTGCGACGCATGAGGAGCCAGCATGATGATGGGGCTGCAAGTGAAGGGCCACAGGGAGGCTGGCGGCGTACTCGGCGTTACGATGCTCCTCGGGCGACACGCGGTGCCGCGATGTGCGGCCGCCGCGCCCGCGGGCCCGGGTGCCTCGGCCCCGACCCCGGCCGCCACGCGGAGAGGCGCTGACCTTGGCCCGCTTGGCGCCCCGCTTGGCTCCTCCACTGGCGGAAGTGGCGGCGCTCGTTCGTTTTCGCTTCCTCTTGCCCTCTCCAGCTTCTTCATCGTCCTCGGCGTCGCTGGCTTCATCCTCGTCTTCGGCCGCTTCGTCCTGGTACTCGGCTTCGGCGTCGTCCTCGATTTCCTCGTCCTCGTCAGCCTCAGCTTCATTTGCTTCATAGTCGGCGTCGGCCTTGGTCTGCGGCTCTTCCTGCTCGTCCTGCGGGACGGCGCCTTCAGCCCCTTCTTGCTGTTGTTGTTGCTGCGCGGCGCCCCGGCCTCGACCCCGGCCTCGGCCGCGCCCGCGGCCGCTAGTCTTGGGACTCGGGCTGGGGCTTTTGCCACGCCCACGGCCCCGGCCGCGCCCTCGAGCTGGTGGCGGAGTTGATGGCACGCCTGCTGACTCCTCGACGCCCGCCGTGATCTCCTCGAGCGTAGTCGTTGTCGTAGATGCCGAGGTCCGGGCGCGCGAGCGCGTGACCCGCCCAGGGGGCTGGTCTGGGGTCGTCTGGGCAGGCTCTGGTGGCGGTTCGATACCCGCCTGAGTGACGAGAAGGGCCGCGTCGGCAAACTGTTGGCCGCTGGCTTCAACAACGCCAGCAGCCACCACCGTGGAGGAGTCAGTGCCAAAGAAGTACTGGATGGAGCGTTGTTGCATCAGCTCGGAGGATGAGGCAGCGGCGAGGTCTTCGGGAGTCTCAGCTGCTGCGCCTCGTCCTCTCCCTCGCCCCCTGCCTCGTCCTCGCCCTCGTCCGCGGCCTCGTGTTGGTGTCGTGGGTGTGGTAGTGGCATCTTCACCGTCGCCCGTCTTCTTCTTGGGTGGGCGACCTCTTCTCTTTGGTGTGACGGGCGCCACCTCTGTTGGTGCTGCATTTATGGAAGCACCATTAGGGGGCGGGGGCAGATCGCCTTGATTTGGCGCCTCCATTTGCGAAATGCTGTGATGCGCAGGCCCCCACGCCAGAATTCTGATCTCCACACCACAGGCCGATTTGTGTCGCTCAATCGACGAACAGCGCACCCAACGAAGAGCAGGGGGTGGACTCGAACTGACGTCAGTTGCCACAAACGGTCAACTACTTTTTCTTCAGTTGCATTTTTTCCCTTTCGGTTTCTCGTTACTGCCAACGGAGAAAAGAAGCGGAAGAAGATTGGTTCGCCATCTCAAATCGCGATTCCGCGCCACAACAAGGCTTGCCCTTCCGCGTACCATGGAGGCTGACGATTTCATTGATGATGTCGACGAAGTAGAAGAAGCTGAGGATGACGAGGGAGAGGCAGAGGAGGTGGAGGATGGTGAAGACGGAGACGATGAGGGCTCTCCCGACAAGATTTACCTGGGCGGTGAGCGTCAAGTGATCGACATGTCCTTCCATCCGTCTCAGGACGTGCTCGGTGCTGGCATCATTGACGGCTCTCTTGAAGTGTACTATAAGCCTCATCTTGTTCTATTCACGCTTCCGCTCATCTTAATTCACCATTAGATTCCGATACGCCGCTGGTGAAGTTCCTGTCAAGCTGTTGCAAGTCAAAAACCACAAGAAGTCGTGCCGTGCTATCCGATTCTCGCACGACGGCAACTGTACGCTGCCCTCACGCCGCGCTTGTCTCTGCATTTGTCTGAGTATGAGCACTCACAGCCCGTGCCTAAAGATGTGTTTACCGGAGGTGCCGATCGTTCTCTGGTTGCGTACGATTTAAATGCCCAGAAGATCATCTTCCAGAAGCAGGGCGCACACAAGTACTGCCTTCTCTGTCTCTAGCCACCATCAGCTCCTGCAATGAAGAAAACTCACCGTCTGCACTGCTTGGCTTACATTCACCAGCCACGCGCTTACATGCATGGCGGTCCACCAGAACCTGGTGGCCACAGGCGACGAGGAGGGTGGTGTCAAGCTTTGGGACCTTCGCCAGACCAAGCAGCTCTTCTCCTGGCAGGAGAATGACGACTTCATCAGTGAGCTTGCGCTGGTTCCCAACAAGAACATGATTCTCGCGCCGAGTGGCGATGGCACGCTCTCCGTTTTCCACATGCGCAAGGCCGGCCTCGAGTCGCAGTCGGACAACATGGACGATGAGCTGCTGTCGGTGGCCGTCATCAAGGTATTTTACAACAGTTTGTTTTACTTCTATTATTATTATTGTTCTTTGGACTTGAATTAACACCCAAAACTTGCACAGAACGGGACCAAGGTGGTGTGCGGCTCGCAGGATGGCATCCTGGACATCTGGTCGTGGGGCCAGTGGGGTGATATCAGCGATCGCTTCCCGGGCCACCCGCAGTCCATCGACGCCATGATCGCCATCGACGACGACACTATCGTCACCGGCTCCTCCGACGGTCTCATCCGGTTCGTCCCGTCTCGCCTCGTCCTTCATGATGCTGATGATTCATGTAATGGTGCTGACAATCTGATGTGGTGGGGATTTGATAACAGTGTGGTGGGGATCCACCCCAACAAGATGCTGGGCATCGTGGGCGAACACGGCGAGCTGCCAATCGAGTGCATGGCCTTGTCGCACGACAACCGGTTCCTCACGACGAGCTCGCACGACTTCTGCATCAAGTTCTGGAACGTGTCGTACCTCTTTGAACAAGACGACGACGATGAAGAAGAGGAGGAGGGCGAAGGCGGAGAGGAAGGCGGTGAAGAGGCTGGCGAAGCGGAGGACGGCGAGGAGGAGGCGGAAGAGGAAGAGGACGAAATGGAAGTGGAAGCGACCAGGAGCAAAAAGAGCAAGAAGAAGAACGACAAGAAGAGCTTCTTCGCCGGCCTCAAGTAGAGCGTTGGTCGATGTACACAACCACATTTTCTCCTCCTCTACTTCTTCAAATACACAAAACCCTCAACCACGACACGAAGTAGAGGACGACGAACACACAAAGTCAAATGGTTGAAGATGTAGCAGAGAAGGAAGGCAGAGAACATGAGACAGTCTTGAGAGGAAGAGCCACAACAGTCGCTTACGAGAGGGAGGAGGCCTCCTTGGTCTCGTCCGATGGGGGCAAAGACAAGGCGGGAGCGGGGAAGGTAGGCCCAAAGACAGGGGAGCGGCCGGTGGTGGCGTCGGGCGCGGCCTGCTCGTGGGCGAGCTTGATGTCGCCGATCCGTAGGACGGTGATGTCCTGGCGGTGGCCGCGCGTCCTGCGGTGGTTCTTCCTGCGCTTAAACTTGAAGACGACAACCTTGGCCGCTCGTGTCTGCTCCTCCACAAAGGCCTCGACCACGGCCTCAGTCAGCAGCGGGGCGCCGACGGCGGTGAAGTTCTGGCTGCCCACCAGCAACACCTTCTTCAGGTGGATCTTCTCACCCACGTCCACCACAAGCCTCTCCGTAATGATGATGTCACCTGAGGGGGACCGGACGAGACGGTGTGAGCAGGAATCAGGGCCAGATTTTGGTTGAATGAAAGGCGCAGAGTGACGTTGCGGCGCAAAAGGAAGGAGAAATGGGAAGTGAGATTGATAGGATGCGGTACCCTTTGTGACCTTGTACTGCCGGCCACCAACGTAGACAACAGCAAAGCTCTCCGGAACAATGTAGGAGGGAGCAGGCACTGTCGACGAAGCGGCAGATTCTTGGTTGAGCGGTCGGCTCGAATGGAGTGACCTCACGCAACCAATTGCAGACAGAGGGCGAGATGTGAATTGCGTGGAGCTAAAATGCGCCGCATTCATCGTTCGCAGCAGGCTGCTGCTTGCGACATTTCGCGTCTGAAAGGCAAGAGGAAGAATCGGAAGGGTAGGCCGCGGCATCCCCGACCCCGCAATCGATCGCACGCTCTTCATCTTGAGGTGGAAATGTGAGGCACAACAGAAGAAAAACGAGAAAAATGTAAATAATAGTTATTTTCTTCCCTGAAGCGCTAAGAGTGCCTACGTGTGGGAGCGGCTTCAACGTCGCCCCAACTTGACCAGCACGCTATTGTTTTAGTGTGCCACTATGGAAGTGATCGAGCAGGAGGAGGCGTTACCTGCTGCCCCCCTGGAACAAACCGGTATGCTGACGACCGACGAAGGGGTTGACCTCGTTTCGTTACCAACACAAGACACGGAGGGTGAAGCTTCCCTGCTGGCAGAGGAAGAAGGCCTCGATGATGAAGATAGCACACTCGCCGCAGCCTCCGAAGAAGACCCTCCGAGGGTTCGACGGCCCATTCCAGCGTGGCCGCTGGTTTATTACCGCGTCCAGCCAGACAACAGTGCTGCTGAGGGCGACGTGCTATGGTGCAGCCTTCACCCCTCTTTCACTTATTTTTTCTTGTCGAGTGTGTTCACCACCATGTGCTTTGCGGCCATACAGGCCCCTCTTCCGCTACGAGCGTGTTGGCGATCGCGAGTCCTACCGCGTGCGTCCGTGCATCTACGCCAAGAGCAGCCACCGCGGCAGCGGCGACTGGGAGGTCGACGTGTTGTGGCCTCTCCTCAACTGCTCTCACACACACGGTTTGTGCCTCTCGTTCCTTTCTTGCTCCTGCCTTGTGTGGTTCCTCACATGTCGCCTTTACACGCTACACAGAAACGGATTCAACGACGCTCATGCGCGTCGACGTGCGCCCGTGGCTGTGGAGCATGGCGCGGCGGTACGGTGCCGAGGGCGGCCTGCTGGCCACCGACCTCTCGGCGCTCTTCTACCTGGTGCATTACCATGCGGACGACTCGTCGCTCGTGTTCGCAGTTCACCCGTGGCTCCTCCGCTATCTGCGCGAGCTTGAGGACGTAGAACTCGACGCCGATAACGAACATCAGAACGTTGATGAAGATGAAGATGACGGTGATGGCAATGACGATGAAGAAGAGCGTGAGGACGAACAACAAGAGGTCCGACAGACGACAAATACTCAGAAACGAAAGGCCAAGAAGGTGGAGCTCAAGCTGCTGGCCGGCCTCGTGCACTACCTGAAGGCGGGCGTGCAGACCCACTTTGCCCTGGAGCCGTACCTCCTTCGCTACGACCGCCTCGGCAGTGGCGGCGACGCGGGAGCGCCAGCCTCGAGGCTCGAGATCTCGGCGCTGGGCGGGCTGGCCAAGTACAGCGTCGGCCCATGGGACGATGACCACGCGGGCGTCCGTCGCGTCACCTCACGCGTCGCGCCGCTCTTTTTCCGCCAGACGGCCTCGAGCGACGGCAACAACAACACCGCGCGGGGTCTGCTTGAGTACACAGTCGTGGTCCCGCTCTACGTGCATGTGCGGGACGAGAACTCGACGCGCCTTCACGTGTGGCCCATCTTTGGCGTGCAGACCTTTGTCAGACCAGGCGAAGGCCGCGCCGTCGAGTACTCCACGCTCTACCCATTCTTCCGGCTCACTTTCTTTTCCGCTGACCATGAGGCTGACCACGCTGTACGCCCGCCGAGCCAAGTTGTAGTTGTTGTTGCTTTATCACTGCTTTCTGTGTTGCCTGACGCGTCGAGTACTCGACGGCGCTGCGTGCAGGAGGCGGAGCGCTTCGACGAGTACCGGATCGACGCCCCGTGGCCGCTGGTGCACTACCAGAAGGGCCCTGCGGGAGCGCTCTCCCACCAAGTGTTCCCGCTCTATTCCTACTCTTCCTCTTCATCGTCGACGACGGACGGGACAACGAGCCACCGCTTAAAGGGCCACTTCCTCCTCTATTACTGGGACAGCACCTACCCAACCGTCGCACCCTCCTCGGATGGTTCTTCATCGTCTGCTTCTTCTTCATCGCCATCAGAGGTCTCGTCCTCTACATTGTCGGCTCCGCCCGCCCTCGTCGGCAGTCACACGTGGGGCTTGTTCCCGGTGTGCCATCGGACGCTGGGCGAGGGCCGAGAAAGCCTCTACCTCTTCCCGTTCCTCAACAGCGACTCCACGTTCCACTTCGAGGAGGAGCTCGTCGAGGAGGTCGAGGAGTATCTCGACTCGGACAGCGAAAGCGACGATAGCAGCAGCGACGACGAGAGCGAAAGCGAAAACGAAGAGGAAAGCGAAGACGAGGAGGACGAAGGCGAGGAGAATGCGTCTAGCAGCGCTGGGCGAAAGGGCAAAGCAAAGACGTCGCCTAAGCATGAGAAGAAGCAGTCCCGACCAACGCGCACACGGGTGACGTACCACACGCGCGCCGTGCGGAAGACGCGCCGGTCGGTGGTCGTGCCTCTTCTGATATCCTTCTACACGAGCGACGACGTCGCCCAGACGTCCTCCCTCTATTCCCCGCTCGTCTGCTACTCGACGCAGGGCAACAACGGCGACGGGTGGCTCCTGCTGCCGCCGGTCTATTACGCGCGGCGCGAGGGCGGCGGCCCGGCGCTGGGCGGCAGCGAAATGCGGGTCCTCGCACCGGTTTATTACCAGCAGCAGAGCAACAACAGCCGAGCGCTGGCCGTGCTCCCGTTCTACGTCGACCATGTCGACCTCATCACCAACAGCCGCTTCCAGATGCGCACGCCGGCCTGGTTCCACTATCACAACGGCTTGCAGGGCGCCGACACCTGGTGGGGCTTCGTCCCGTTCCCCTTCCTCCGCCACGAGTCCAGTGCGTCGTCCTCTCTCTTCTCCGTCCTCGCGCTAATGGTCCTGGAGCTGATCGAGGCCTCGTCTCGTGCCCAGACACGGTGTCCGCGTTCCTGTTGTTCCCCTTTTATGGCGCGGTGCGGGACGTGGCCAACAACTCGATGCCGGGCTCTTACCTGGAGGCCTTCACGCCGCTCTACTATCGTCTCAACGTCCAGCCCAACAGCCCCACCATAGAAAGCCGCGGGCGTTTCAACTTTTTCGTGCCCCTGCTCCTGTACGCTCGCTCTCGGCCTTGACCTTGTAAGCGTGGACTCTGACAACGTGATTGATTGGTGATCGTCGTCTCCTCACAGCGTCACGTGGGAGACGTACGCAGCCCACGGCTTTGCCAGCTTCATCCTGCCTCTCTTCACCTTTGTCTTCTCGCACAAGTATGCACAGTTCACCATTTTTTGTTTGAAATGTTTATGTTTATTTTTATTTTAATCAATAACAACATAAAAACTCAACATAATGCAGGGGCAAGAATCCGAAGGAGCGCGTCAACGTCTGCTTCATCATGCCTCTCCTCAACGTGTGGGTCTCGATCAAGTCGCCGTCTGAAGACATCCGGTTCTTGTTCCCCTTCTACTTCCGCAACCGGACCTCGTCCTACAGCCAGGTCTTCGTCCTGCCCTTCTTCTGGTCCTATCACAACCAACTCAACCTTGACCGCTTTCTCGTGCTCGGGCCTTTTGTTGTCGACATCAACCGCGTCCACAGGTTCGATTCCCTTCTCCTCCTCTTCCTCCTCTACCTTCCTGCTCGTCGTGCTGAGGCTCGTGGCGCGTCCTCGGCTGCAGTCGTCGCTCACGGACCCAGTGGGTGTTGCCGCTGTACTATCGGTCCTACTCGCCCGAGCGCGAGACGTGGCTCTGCCCGCTGGGCTATTACACGCGCGACCGCCAGCTCGGCTGGTCAGCCCTCATCACGCCGCTGCTCGGCGACCTCTTCGACCCGGTGCGCGTGGAGCGCCGCCAGTGGCTCCTGCCCATCTTCTTCCGCAGGATGTGGGGCGAAGACGGCCATGACAACGAGACGACCTTCCTGCTGCCTGTCTACTACCGGCGCCACGTGCGGGACGCCGCCACGGGCATCACGCACGACACCACGGCCCTGGTCCCGCTCTACGTCGCCACCACGCGGCTCGGGCCCGACGGCACCCTCGCCTACGAGCGCCAGCTGATCTGCTTCCCACTCTTCCGGCGGTCTCACGCGTCCGGCGAGGACGGCGGCTTCGCGTACGACGTCTTGTGGCCGTTCCTCCACTACTCGCGCTCGCCCGCCGCGCGTCAGGTGCGCCTGCTGCCGCTCCTCTGGATCTACGACGACTACGAGGCGGCCGCGCGCCGGGGCAGCGACATCGAGAACCAGAACGACGACAACGAGGATGCCGGGCGGCGGGGGCGAGGCCTCGCTCGGGCGCGCGTCGTCTTCCCGCTTTACTACGCCTTTGAGATGGGCGACGGCCGGCGCGCGACGGCACTCTTCCCCTTCTGGCTCCACTTGCGCGGAACTGATGACAGTCGCGGTACGGCCTCTTCTTGCCCCATAATCGCTGTCTCCTTCTCCCAAGCGGCACTGACGCTCGAGCTCGGTCCACTGTGCGTGCACGACAGGGGCGGTGACGCTCGGCACGTTTGGCTTGCTGCCGCCCTATTATTACCGGCGCGTCGATGAACACGGCCACACGCGCAGCCTCCACATCTGGTACGCGCTTTACCGCATGCGTGTGACTCGCTCGACGAGAACCGGATCAGTCCTGACTGCGTGTGTGCCGCTGCGCACAGGCCGCTGTTTGGGTACCACCGCAACGGCAACCGGTGGGGCTGCCGGCTGCTCTGGCCGCTCGCCGCCTACGACGAGGACGCCGACCAGGGCCACGCCTACCTCCGCTTCCTGCTCTTCCTCCACTGGCGCACGTCGTCGCCCGCAGCCCTTCCTGACTCGGAGGCGCAGCGCGTCTCGTCGTCCTTCACCTCGCTCCTGCCCGTCTGGTGCGACCTTTCCCTCGACCGCGCCTTCTTTGGCGCCAAAAGCGCTAATCCGACAATTTGCCGACAGGTTCCACCACGCGAGGTCAGGCCCGACCCCATCGGCCGACTGGTCGGTCCGCGACGCCAGCCTCCTGCTGCACTACTACGAGGCCACGCCAGACCAGAGCCTCTTTGTACGGCCCTCCATCGCCACGGCGCCCACGGCGGCTCGTGCTGACCCGCGGCGGCGGCGGCCAACAGGCGCTGGGCTGGCTGCTGCATCCGGTGCTGTCGCTGTATTATTATCGGCGGACGGGCGACGATGGACTGCTGCACCGCCTGCAGGGCGTTTACCACTACACGTGGTCGCGCGCGGGCCTGAGCCAGCTCTCGCTGCTGTGGCTCCTGCATCCTAGCGCCGCGCTCGTGCTGCTGCGCAACGACCCGACACACACGCTGGCCTACGTCTTCTCCGTCTTCCACTACATGCGCGACAAGGCCACTCGCAACTACCGGCTGTCGTTCGTGTGGGCTCTTCATCCGGCTCTGGCCGTTGCCGCTGTCACCAAGGAGCTCGGCCGCCTCCGCCACTACGTCTTCCCGCTCTATCACTACTCGGACGACGCCAGTACGCCAAAACTCTATTGTTGTTTATTTATATTCCTTTGGTGCTGTTTTTATTTTTATTTTTTTTATTGTCTTGGAGTATTTATGATTTATGCTCGTTTCTTGTTGGGCGGACAGACACGAAAACGTTGTCGCTTTCGTTCTTTTACCTGCTGTTCCCGGGCCTGGCGCTCGGGCAGTGGCGCCGGAGCGCCGACGCACTGCGGCACTACTTCATGCCGTTCTATTTCTACCGCCACGACCGGGCCAGCGCGACGCGCCAGCTGTCCTTTGTGTGGCTCCTCGCGCCGCAGCTCGCCCTCGCCCGCTGGGCCCAGTCCCCGGCCGAGACCCGGGCCCATGTGGCCGGCCTCTGGCACTACGCGCGCCGCGCGCGGTCGGTCGAGTGGTCCCTCTTCTACCCGTTCGTGCTGCCCTCCTACCTCTCGCTCGTGCGCTACGCGCGCTGGAGCTCCAGCGCCGCCGTCAGGTCATCGGCCGCGACGTCGACGGCAATGGACAGTGTGGTGCACTACGTCGCGCCGTTTTATTATTACCGCGACGAGCCCCAGCGACGCCGCTTTGCCTTCCTCTACGCGCTGCACCCGGCCCTCTCCCTCTTCTACGCCAGCCACGCCCAAGTCACGCGGCTCCGCAGCGGCGTACGCCTCTTCCTCCTTTCCCTTCTTCCACGACATAGAAAAGCGTGTCCCGAGACCACTGACACTTGCCTTGGCTTGGGGTGGCGCCTCCGCACAGTCCTACCGGGTCGAGGAGGAGGTCGTCCAGCGGCTGTGGCCGCTCTACAGCTTCACCCGCACGCGCGACCTGTCCAGCGGCCAGACGACGAGGTAAGCGCCCAAAGGCCAAGGCCACCCCGCAAGCTCGAACGCTCGAGCCCTGGCCTGATCTGATCCGCGTTGTGTTTGTTGGCGTGCGTCATCAGCGTCCGGCTTTCGCTCGGGTGGCTCCTGCCGCGCATGGCGCTGTTCACCTACACCAAGCGAGCCGACGAGGTTCAGTGCAGCGTGCCGCTGCTCTTCCGCTACCGCGCCACGCCGGCCTCGACAACGCTGCGCCTCCTGGGCGGGCTCTTCTCGCGCGTGCTGCGGAGCGACGGCGAGTCGAGCCACCGCCTGTGGCCGCTCTACTCCTACACTGACAGCGTCGTGACGGGCGTCCGCCGCATCACCGCCCTCTTTGGCCTTTTCCTTTACCTCCGGTACGTGTCGCTCGCTTCTTCATGGGCTTGACGCGTCGCTGACGACCTTGTCGTCGGCCGCCTCCCGCAGGAGCAAGGACCAGCAGCTGGTCCGCTTGTGGCCGCTCTTCCGACACGAGCGACGGACGGCGGCAGGGCCGGCGGCGCCGGGCTTCCGGCAGCTGTCGCTGCTGTGGGCCTTCCACCCGGCCTTTTCCTTGTTCCGTTACTTCACCGACGGCGTCAAGAGCTTCAGCCGGCTCTGGTGCGTTCAGCTTCAGACCCCCACCGGGTGCTTCACTCTTGGCATTCCTAACATGCCACACACTCACACGCTCTTCGGACGCAGGCCGCTCTACCACCTGGAGGAGGACCTGGAGCAGGATAAGCGGCGTCTGTGCCTGGCCTACGTCGCGCCCGGTCTGTCGCTTCTGCGCCACCAGACGGTGAAGCAAGAGACCGAGAACTGGGTGTGGCCCTTGATTCGGGCCACGTCTGGCCCTGCCCCGCGGCCGCGCACCATCGACGCCCTCTGGCTGCTCTCCAAGTACGTTTGTTCCGCTTGTGTGAGCGCGGAAAGCTGATTGACTGACTGCCGGACTGGCCACTAGACCGCGGGTGAGTCTGCTCCACTACGAACGAGACCGAAACCGGATGGAGCTGTGGCCGCTCTGCGCCTACGCGGTCGACCCCGTCGCGCAGGAGAAGCGCTTCAGCCTCCTCTCGTCGGCCATCCAGTATCGGGCGGCGCCCGACTCGTACGACCTCAAGGTGCTGTGGCGCATGATGCGGGTGGCGCGCGAGGCCGACGGGTCGTTCACGGCCTGCCTCAACCCGCTGATTTATCACGAGCAATCGCCAGAGACGGGCTCCTGGACGGCCCTCCTGGGCGGGCTCGTGGCCCGCGAGGTCAGCCCGGCTGGCAAGAGCCGGCTGACCTACTTCTGGCTGTTTTGATTGATCTTCTTCACAATCCTTGCTTTATTCTTTTGATTAAAAAAGCACTTATGATCATCAAGAAGAAGATGAATGAGGGTTGATCAGTGCTTCTTGACCTTTTTCGCCGTCGGCTTCGTCGTCGGCTTCGCCGTTGATTTCGTCGTCGGCTTCGCCGTCTGTTTCGCCGTCGGCTTCACCGTTGATTGCCCGCGTGAGCAGCACAAGACCAAGACGAAATAAAAGATAACAAGGGTCATCCCGCCAAACAGGGCACATGTGCCGTACACGACGTACGCAAAATAGACGGGGAGTGTTTGGAGAGCTTTGTTGAACCGCTGTTGTGTAGCTACGTGTTAGAACCCAAACTAATGTTGGTCGCGAATGAAAAAGCGCACCTTCAGGGAAAGTTGGAAACGTGTAGGTTCAGGAGGTACTGGAGCTGACCTTCGTTGGGCCCAGTCAGACTTGATGAATTCGTGGAGACCATCATTCGTCTTTTTCTCCGTCATAACAGTATAAGTGCCGTTCTCGATGCCCACAACAAATGGGAAGTCGGTAGCATTGATATCTGTATCAATAAAATAAAAAATAAAAATAAAAATCGGAATAAATTATCATGCATAGATTTAAACAAAAAATAAGAGGAAACGTACTCCAGCGGTCAACACACAACAGTGCTTCATGTTCGCAGGTGACTTGGCCAAACTTAATGTTGGGATAATGGAACATCCCTTGGAAGGTGAACTCTTCCCAGATAGATTGCAAACCCCTGCTGAGGTGGCTGGAGCTTGTCGCAAAAAAGATCATCCTGGCCACGACAGGTTAGGTCTCTTTTCATGCCAGAACGGCGCAAGTCGTACCATTTTCCTTGCTTGACGTTCTCGTCAAACAGCTGTCCCCAGATTTGGATGTAGTTGTGTGGAATGGGTTGTGTCTCCAACTTGATGTCGTTTTGCTTGATAAACTCTGTGAAGGCTGGGTCCACGCCCGAGTCGTCTTGCCTGCTGTTGCCTGCCTTGGCAACTGTCGCAGACAAGATAGACAGGATTGCTACCCACAACAAGAAAGCTCGGGTGGTGTCCATCTTTGCTGGCGTGGCCTTGTTTGGTGGGGGGGCGCAGGAACAAAAAGAAAAAAGAGAAAAAGAAAAGAAATCATCATGGCTTGGCGCACACGATGACTGTGAAGTTGTCGTGCCATGACAGCACGGCTTCATCAGGCAAGGTCGCTCGCAGCTCCTCCAGGGCACGCGCGAGCTCGCTCTCAGAAAGATGCTCCTCGGACAGGTTCGACCAGAAGCGCGAAGCCAGCAGGTCAAGCCACTCGGCCTTGCGCATGGACAACGGGAACCCGGACTCGACCGACGTTACGTGAAAGCCGGCTGCCCGGATGGCGTCCTCGAGGCCGTCGCCCGTCCACAACCGCTCCCAAGTGGCCTCGATGTTGCGTGTCCAGGGGAACTCGGTGCTTTGGGGCCGCATCATGATGACCACCCGTCCTCCCGGTGGAAGGCGCTCGAAGAGGGCGGGCCACAAGATGTGCCACTGCTCACGCGGAATGAAGTGCACCATCTCCTTCATGAGCACCCGATCGAACTGCTGCAGTTCCGCGGGGCCCGTTGACTCGTCCGCAGTGTCGCCAACGACGAACTCGAATGCGCCGCTGACCACAGGGTGCACGCCTTCTCGCTCCCGCGCAAGTGCCAGCAGGCCCGCGGAGGGGTCGACGCACACGACTGGGTGGCGCGTCCGGAGGGCCTTGTGGAGCGCATGCGAGAAATTGCCCGTGCCAGCGCCCAGGTCGACGATGCGCGAGTCGGCAGTGGCCTGCAGGTGGATGAGGACCAGGTCGAGACACCAGCGGAAGAAGTCGCCCGTCTCGGCATAGAACGGGCGCGACTCGTACGCTTGGCTCTGTTCATTCCAGAAAGTCGTGGCCGTTTCCGTGCGATAGCGGCCTCCTTCTCCAGCGGGACTGATGTGCGGGCCTGCCTCTCCTTCGTGAGCCGACATCTGAATTCTTTAGCTTTTTCCTGAGCATTTTTTCTGTTTGCTATTCTTTTTGGTTACGCCAACGAGAAATTGTTTTCCGCCACGGTTCGGCGAAGAAGACGAAGCGGTCGTTTCGGCAACGACGAGGTTCGTTTTCTGGTGGTTCGCCGCACCGAGAGGGTGAACGCGGCAACCAGTCCGCTCCGGCCATAACCAACATCTGTGCACGGCCATCCTTGATCAGAAAGAAATGCAAGCCCTTAAAGTAGTGGTATGTTGCCTCTTGTGCAGGGGGTGGGCCAAGAAGAAACGGATGGATATTGGAACGACTTAACGGCCCTTGGCCGCCTCAGGTCGTCGGGGATGGAGCCGTGGGCAAAAGCTGCCTCTTGATTTCCTACACCACGAACAGCTTCCCCAGCGAGTATGTACCGACCGTTTTCGACAACTACAGGCAAGCCCCCCTCCTTCTTCTACGACCACTTGCTTGGCACACCATCATTTTCCTCATGTCCTCTTTTGTCTTTTCCTCGTCCAGCGCGAACGTAATGGTCGGCGGGAAGCCCTACAACGTCGGCCTCTGGTACCAGTCGCTGCTTGATCATGAAGGAGAAGATGGTGCACGTGATGACGTCACCATCCTCCCTCCTCTTCCTCCCTTCTTCATTCATCAGGGACACAGCCGGCCAGGAGGACTACGACCGGCTGCGGCCGCTCTCCTACCCGCAAACCGACGTCTTCGTGGTCTGCTTCTCCATCGCGAGCCCGGCCTCGCTTGAGAACGTGGCGGCCAAGTGGGTCTCCGAGATCGAGCACTATTGCCCGGGCACGCCCATCGTCCTGTGCGCCAACAAGATCGACCTCCGCCACGACAACGACATCCAGTACATACTCGCGCTTCTTCTTCTTCTTCTTCTTCTGGGCTAAGCTCTGCCTGCTCACGGTTGCGTCGCAGGTCGCGGCTGCGGGACCGCGGACAGCACACGGTCACCACTGAGGAGGGCGTCGAGATGGCCAAGCGGGTACACGCGCCACTGGCTCTGCCCGCCGGCTGTCCGGACGATCGTCGGCAGCTGCTGACCCGAGCGAGTGTTGTCCTTGCATGCGAGCGCAGATCAAAGCGGCGTGCTACGTGGAGACTAGCGCGCTGACGATGGAGGGCGTGAAGCAAGCGTTCGACCAGATCATCACGGCTGGCGTCTCTCCCCGTGGCAGCAGCAGCGGCAGCGGCAGCAAGTTTACTTTGAAGAAGCGCGGCGGCAAGTCGGGCAAGTCCTCTTCGTATGATTACAAGCCCGCCCTGGTCCCGCCCGTACGCACGCTCGACCTCTTCCACTAGCCAAGAAGAGATGATGGTACTGATGCTGATGATGATGACAACAATGACGAGCAGGTGCTGCCCAAGCCCACGCACGCGCCGTGGACCAACATCCAGACGTCGACCTTTGCCGACGACTTCAAGGGCCTCCTCGACTCTGGCGCCGAGGCCGACGTGAAGGCACGCGTTGGCTGTGGTAGCGCGGCCATCGCGCGCTGGGCTGATGATGGTGTCCCGCCCTTGTGTGCAGTTTGTGGTCGGGGAGCGGACATTCCAGGCGCATCAGGCGGTGCTCGCGGCCAACTCGACGCTCTTCCGGCGCATCTTTGTCGACGACAAAGAAGACGCGGCAACAACAGCAGCGATCGTGTCCAAGAAGGACGACAAGCCCAAGAAGAAGCTCAAGGGCAAGAGCGCCAACAAGAAGGACAAGAAGAGCAGCAAGAAGGCCTCGTCGGGCAAGAAGAAGGCCACCAAGAAGGCCGAGAAGGTTGCCGACGGTCAACCAGGCGAGGCTCTCGGAGGACAAGAGGACGTGCCCGAGCACTTCCTGTGCCCCATCACGCAGGAGATCATGGTACGTCCCCCTGCGGCTTGCTGGCGTCACCATGATGGCTGACGTCATCGTCGCAGACGGACCCGGTGCTGACGTGTGACGGACACACGTACGAGCGGGCGAGCATCGCCGCGTGGCTGCAGACCCACTCGACGGCGCCCATCACGGGCGCCGAGCTGGAGAACAAGACCCTCATCCCCAACCACCTCGTCCGCTCCCAGATCCACGACTACCAGCAACAGCACAAGGCAGCGGCCAAGCCCAAGCCCGCTGAGGACAACGACGACGACGAGGGCGAGAACGACAACAACGGCAACGAGGAGAGCGATGAGGAGGAAGACGACAACGAGGCCAAGGGCGCGCAGGCCGACCCGGCCATGCCGCAGTTTTATCGGCAGATCAACGCCGGGCACGTCCCGGGCCTAGCCTCCATCCACCGGTCCATTCGTACGCACACCAGTCCAGTTCAGTCTCCAGCACAAGACTGAACGCACGACACACGCGCGCGCGTGCACAGAGGAGGGCAAGCTGCATTACGCCATCGGAGTGAGCAAGCAAGTCGGGTTCGCCGTGTTTGGCAAAATCCTGGAATTCTTCTACACCGGCATCGCCACGATCCGCGACAAGACGTGCGCCACAAGCCCCATTCTCCCCCCGTCTGAGGGCGCGAGCCCAAGACAAGACAAGACAAAAGGCCTCACATCGCTCACGTTGTTGCGCGGGACACAGGGACGGAGTGCAGGACCTGCTGGCGGCGGCGGAGCTGTTCCAGCTGGACCACCTGGCCACGATCTGCCGCAACGTGCTGCAGGGCGACGAGTTCCTCAACCCGTCGATCGGCACTTGGCTCAACGATGAGGCCGGCAACGTGGCCAAGGAGCTCTTCCTCGACAAGCCCCTCCTTTCCGACGTCATCTTTGAAGTTGAAGGTTCGACATTTATTATTATTATTTTCCCATCTAGATTCGTAATAATTCTGTAATACGATGTAACAGGGCGCCGGATCCATGCGCACAAGGCCATCCTGATGGGGCGCTGCAAGGTGCTGGCGGCCATGTTCTCGGGCCACTTCGTGGAGGACTCGCTGCAGGCGGTGCCCATCGGCGACACGTCGGTGGAGAGCTTCATGGCCATGCTCGAGTTCCTCTACACGGACCACTCGCCCATCAGCGAAAGCGGCGACTCTGTGGGCATACTCGTCCTCGCCAACCGCTTCGGTGCGCTCCCCATGAGATTGGCCCGACCGAGATGGTGACCACGATGATGATGAAAAACCTAACGACCGAAGCTGCGCAGGCCTGCCGCGGCTGATCACCCTGTGCGAGCTCTACATCAGCAAGGAGGTCGAGGCCGCCACCAGGTCCGTCGCGTGCCTTTTGTGTGATGTGATGGTGATAGTGATGGTGATGTGGTTGATGGGCGCCTCTCATCATCATGTCTGGGATGGTGCAGTGACGGCATCGAGAAGGCCGACATCGACGTGGTGGGACTCCTGCATCTGGCCGAGCAGCACAACGCTGACCAGCTCGTCGGTGCGTTGCATGCCTCCAACAACAGTGCCGCACACACGACTGACACACATGAACGCCAGGCTTTTGCCGACACTTTATCGCGTCCAACTACCAGCCCATGAGCAAGCGGCCCGAGTTCAAGACTCTGGCCGGTGACAGCCTCGAGTACATCGAAGCCAACCAGGTGCCGGCCCTTACCACTCCACTGCCTTGTGCCTGCGCGTTGCGCGATCTGTCTCTCACATGGGGGGTCTGGCTTGTGTGCAGTGGCCGCCCAAGTCGTATCTGGAGGAACTGGCCGTGTACGAGAAGGCGGTCAAGGAAGGCGACAAGGACGCCAAGTGCATCTGCATGTAATTTGTAAATTTTGATAAGTGTGTTTTGCGTTGACCTCTGCCTTGCGGGGTTGGAGGAACGATCAAGCAAGTGTTCGTTGGCTGTTGTCCCCCTTCAACTTTCTTTTTTGTCCGTTCATTTCATTAATCCTTCAAAAATGAAACGCCTCGCCTGAATACGTCGCAGCTCGTGACGCCTCAGGCCTGCGCGGTCTCGCCGAGGGTCATGTCCTCGCCCAGCCTGTCCATCTCGTCGAGCACAAAGAGCGCATCCTCGAACGTCTGCTCCGGATTGCTGCACGATACCAAGTCGTGAAGGCTCCGTGAGGCAAGGCACCAACCGAGTAGGAGGAGAAGGAGGAGCAAGAGAGAACAGCGGCCGCCACGTACGCCCACACGATGCGCCAGTGGTTGGGGACGAAGGGGAAGTTGGGGAGCGACTCGGCCAGCGGGTTGTAGTTGACCAGCATGGAGCCGCACACCTGGATCCGGCGCCGCAGCATGGGCACGTACTTGCCGCACAGCTCATCGCGCTCCTTGCTCTTGGCCATCCCGCGAATGCACTTGGGCAGGTAGCTGCCGTTGTGTAGTTCATGTTGTGTCAGCCAACGGCCCTCAAAAGAAGAAGAAAAAGAAAAGACAATGAAAAAGACGTACAAGAAGCAGACTTGGGTGCATTCGGGCTCGAAGAGGAGCTCGAAGCGGTCGCTCCGCTTCTTGAGCTCCTCGGTGAAGAACTGCGCGTTGGCAAAGTTGGTGTCGACGCGGTACGCCATCCCGGCGTCGCCGTGGACCTTCCACGAGAGCCACACCTTGAACGAGTCCTGGTGGCGACCGCAGTTGAGGGTCTTCTCGCCCAGATCGTAGGGCCGCGTGTCGTCAAAGTGGAACAAGTAGTCCGCGTGGCTCGCGTTCACCTTTTTCTGTAGACACAAACGCGATGACGTCAGCATGACATGTAAAAGAAAAGAAAAATAAGAAAAAATGAATAAAAATGGCTGGTGTAGAGGAAGCCTTACGAGGAGGTTGTTCTCCTTGGTGAGGAAAGCAGCGCACTGCTGGTTGATGCCCATCATCTTGTGCAAACACCAGGCCACCGAGTCGGCACGCTCCACGCCGGCCATCTTGTGGCGCCACTTCTTGGAAACGAGCACACTGCCGCCCCACGCGCCATCGACGTGCAGCCACACGCCGTGCTTCTGGCACACGTCGGCGATGCCGTTCTGTGGAGCCGAGAAGAAGAGAAGAAGAAGTGGTCAACGAAGCAATCAACCACAGTCAAGAAGAAGGCAAATCGTACAATGTCCTCGAAGACGCCCAGGACGGTGGTGCCGCACGTGGCGTTGACGCAGAAGGGCGTGAGACCCTCGGCCTTGGCCTTGGTGATGGCCTCATCTGCAGCCCCAGAGAACATGGAATGAGAAAATAGAAACAAAAATAATAATTTAAATAAAGAAATATTTTAATTTTTTTAAAAAAAAAAAGAGGGAAGAAAGGCGCACCGAGAGCCTCGGGAGTCATGTGGCCACGAGCGTCAACGGCGACGTTGATGGCAGCGTCCAGACCAAGACCCATCATCCACGTGCTGCGCTTGATGGTGTAGTGGCTGTGTGCCGACGTGAAGGCCACCAGCTTCTTGCCCTCCGGGTTGCCAGTCTGTTGTAAATTTAAAAATACCAAAAATGAGAACAACTTTTTTTTAACAAAAAATACATAAAAACAATAATAAATAAAAGAAGGCGTACGGTCTTGGACTCAGGGAAGAGCTTGTCGCGAGCGCAGAGAAGGCCCATGAAGTTGCAGACGGCGCCGCCCGAGGCCAGGATGCCGTCGCCACCCTCGTAGCCGACAAACTTGAGGAGGTGGTTGATGACCTCGATCTCCATGAGCGAGTAGACGGGCGCCACCTCGTAGGTGTAGGTCGACGAGTTGGTGAAGGCCGACACCCACTCGGCCACGATGCAGGCGATATCAGTGCCCGACCAGAGCTGGTTGAAGTAGCGGGGCGAGCCAGTGCGCACGCTGTACTCGAGCACCTGGTCCAGGTACTTCTCCACGCCTGTGTTTGGGCCCAACGATGACGACGAGGCGATGTCCAACAACAACAACAGGTTGGCGATGGTTCTGCGTGCAGAGTGTGGAAGGACAAAAGGAAGAGGAGTGGGGCGCACTCTTGAGGTCGGGGGTAAGGCCAGAGCCCGCAGCGGGAAGAGAAAAGTCGATGATCTCCTTGAGCTTGTCCGGTGGCACAAAGTTGATCACGCGGGTCTTGTCGAATTGGTAGTGCTGGGCCACATCTGGGGGTAGCGGCCGTTCCGCAGGATTAGATGAAAAGAATAAATAAAATAAATTCACAAGAGACAAGGACTGCGTAGCAGTGAGGATGCGAGCAACGTACATTGGGCAGCGTATTCGGCGACACGACCAAAGATCTGCTTCAGATCTTGCGGCTCGCGCGAGCAGAACTTGGAGGACGACATTTCTTGTTATTGTGCGGAAGGATTGACGGGTGAAGGAGAACGATGTGGAGCTGACAGTCAGGCTGCTCACTGAGTGGATCAGTTCTCTTTCTTGGTGGACACAAAGTGTGTAATCCTTCTTCTCCCTTGCGCTGTCGCGAGCGAAGAAGTACCGGCTGCACAAGTTCGTGTTTTGACGCACGCCGTGAGCTGTGCCGCGGTCGGAAAAGTCCGCTATTTGTGGCGTGACTCCCAAAGCCCGACGGTTTCAAAACCTGTTTCGAAACAGCCGACAAAAATGCGGCAAAGACAAACCCGAGCGAGGCCAAGAAAAAACATCACCACTGAGGCCGTGGGAAGGCAGACTGCCCCAAGGCACAGATCGTGGTGTCTACGTGCCAGCTTCATGAAGACAACCCTTTGGCTGAGCCAACATTCTAGGGCGATATGACAGCTATGTGGAAACGAGAATGTGATGTGCGATTGGGCGCATGTGTTCCCATCTAAGACTTAAGGTGGGAAGCACCTCAGCTCATCTCAACAGGGCCACAGGACTTAAGGCTCTCAGAGAGACGCTGGGTGGGTGTTCGGAAGCGCAAAAGATGTCCCTTATGTACCCCGTTCGCTGGGCGGAGGGTTTAACGGAAAGAAAACCGGAGCAGAGACGGGGAGCGAAGGTCGAGTAGGGAGTATATGGGAAGACGAATTGTACCGTTATATTGCCCATTGACGCGTTTGACGGAAAGTTCCTACCAAACGGGACAACGAAACAGTTGGCGAGCTCCGATTGCTGGAGCGCTCCGACAACTGCTGTGACGGCGTTGGCGTTTCAGCAACAACAGTCACAATCCCCGATCTTGATAGGGACGCCCATCATCATCAAAGTCTTCGGGGCTGCCGTCATTCAGTTTCCCCTTCCCACAGAGCAAAGCAATACCTTAAAGTCGGGCATAGTCTGTCTCTCTTTTACTTCCCCGTCTTTTTTACGTCAGCGCACACGTCCACGCCAGTCTTAGCACCCTCGCCAAATGGCCAGCCAGACAAGAATGACGACGTTACTTCCACGACCGCCTGTTGTGGTGCCCACAACCTTCATCACCCGTCCGCCTGTCGTCGTCGCACCCACTCCCCTCTTAATGCAAGCTGCTGCTCAACCTCAGCGCCCGCAAGCGACAACGCCCAAGGCCTCTTCTTCCACTTCTTCCACTTCTGCTACTTCTTCTACCTCCACCCCAACGACCAACAAAGGGGACGGCACCTCCGAAGTCTTGAGCTCCTTCCTGTGGTTCCAGCAGGACCGCTACTGGCACGAGGTACCTCACACGCCCACACACGCCCCGACCTTTGGCATATCAACGCCCTACATCATAAAATGCGGGGCTAAGGAGGAAAGGAGGAAGTCGTGCGACCAATTGGCCCTGAGCTCCCAGTTAACCATCCTCTCCCCACTACCCAGGCCACCCATCTCCTGCCTTTGGTGCTACGCGTGCCTTCGCCGCCCGCCGAGATGAGCTTGAACCACAAGGCCGCGACAACCTGCTCCCCCAAGTCCTCGATGATGCGCCCGGCCAAGGCCATCAAGAAGAAGAAGGCGGCGCCCAAGTCGGGGCCCACCGGCACAACGACTACGACGAAGCAAAAGAAGCAGAGATCTGCCTCTTCCCCATCGACGACTACAAAGACAACTGCATCGCCCAGCAACGGTTGTGGCAAGCTGACAGCGCTGGTCTCCATCCTCCCGGCCAGCTTGATGCCGTCGTCCCCGCTCTCTGCCTCTTCTCCCTCGTCGTCTCCTCTCGTCCCGTCCCCAGTCCAGTACCCGCTCGTCTCGTCCTCAACGTCGTTGCCTTCTTCCTCGATCCTCTCCTACTCAGCCGTCCCAACGACGACGACAACAACAACGACCAGCTGTAGCCGACATCCCAACAGGATGGCCATTGCCTCGTTACTAAATTGATTTTCCGTGTCACACCCGTCTCTGTGTCCACCAGCAACCGTCTGTCCCAGGCACGCTCGTCGGGCAAATGCACGAATGCGGGGCCTGGGACGTTTATGACTTAAGGATTCGGTTGCCGTGCACTGCGACCAACCAGAAAAAAACAAGAAAAAGGGTCGTTGCGGCTCATGAGCCCAAAATGGGTGGGACGACGTCAGTCGCCTCACGGACTGCAGCACGCGGGAGGAAGGAGTCGGGCGGGTGAAGCCCTGCGTGGGCCAGCACGGCTCGAATACGGGCGTGCGAGGTCGATTCGTCACTCTGCCAAAGCAAACGCTGCAGGTGTTAGTTGTCTCGCGCCCGCGCACGCCACGTCGTAAACGTAGCGTTTGTGCAGCACGCGGGAGCTGGTGCGCCACCTCACACAGGGCTCGGTAGATTTGGACGGCGACCCAGGCGTCCGTAGCCGCGTAGGCCAGCTGCAGAAGGCCGTACGACGCATGATGAGTTGAAACGTCCGCCCTTTTGCCCACGGCTGTCGGGACGGATGACGCACCTGGGCTTCGGAGAGCGACCGCGCGCCCCAGTTGGACGTCTGGAGCTTCTTGTTGATGCGGCCTTGCAAAAAGATGCCCGTCAGCGACTGTGTGCGCGCCGAGACCGTGTTGTGAGCAACAGCACGTCCACAACAAGACGATATGATGACGATGACGATGACGACGACAAGGACTAAAGGGGAAAACAAGGCACCTGGAGCCCATGCGGATAGGCCTGGAACTTGCGCGCAAAGTAGGCCAGGTCCACGAAGGCGCTGGGCTGCATACGCGGACAGAACCGGCGCAGCAGCACGGCGTCCTGGCTGATCCCCGAGCCGACCTGTTCATGGCCCATGACCACTCGCTCAGCGGCGCTCGCAGCGGACGATGCGCTGTTGAGCCAACGATCGATCACAACAAACGTGCACCTTCAAGACGCGCTTGTCCTCAAAGAGTTGCGCGAGCAGCTCGGGGACTTGATAGTTCAGGTTCTGCCGCCGGAGCCAAGCGAGTGGGCGCGTGAGGGGACGAGCGAGACGGGGAAGAAGAGGCGTGCGTGCGTACGCGCATCTGGAAGAGGACGGCGTGCGTGTCGGAGGCGATCTGAATAAGCTCCGGAAACGACGAGTCAACTGGTGGCGATGCTGTAGGCGAGTCGTCCTTGGACGCAGCCCGCTTTGGCGATCGGTAGAAGTGCGGCTGCGACTCTGGTTGATGAACATCAAAGAGGTAGTAGGAGGAGAAGAAGCGGTGAGGTCCAGTCAGCCTCTTTGAGAAATAAAAGCTGCAGCGCTGCGTGCGGTGTGGCACCTGTGTCGAAGCCGATGACCGGGAAGCGGTCCAAAGAGTCGCGGAACGCTGCGAGCGCTTCGCAGGCCGTCCGCTCGTCCTTCACCAGTGTCATGTGCCCTTTACGCCCAACGCCAGACTGGTGAGTCTCCACCCGGAGTCTTTCCGGAGCCCTCGGGCCATAAGCACGCTGCCTCGTCGACGAGGACGACGCACCCTTGAACTGGAGCACGGGATAGACTCGCTGCTCCTCCTTGGGCACGGTGCGAACTTGTAGGCAGCGGGCCTTGCCCACCGCCAACATCGCCGCTTCGTACTCGGCTTCCTTCTTGGTCGGGTGGAGACCCGACGTGAACTCCTGTCGCGCACATGTCGCATGAGCCAAGAACAAACAACTGCTCTGGTCCGGACCTCGCCATCGGGCAGCTTAAGTCGCACGCGGCATCCGTCCTCGGTGGCGGACTCGGCTAGGTACACGGGCCGCCCAAAACCTGTGCACGATCAAGCCTGAGGAAAGCAGGACAAGCCAAGGCCGGGCTGTGGGGGAGGTGAAGCGCACCCATGGCGTGGCAGAGCGTTGCGATACGGCCCTTGGCAATGACGCCCGGGTGGATGGGCATATCAATGCTGCTGCAACGATCGCTACGGGCATCCGGAGGCGGCAGCGAAGAGACACTGTCCTCGGGCGCCTCTGGCTGCGTACCAAACTGTCGTGCTGCAGTGGTGCAGCGTAGAGAGAGTGCTCTCGGGCGTTGTCCTTGCCCTGCCGCCGGCCGCAGACTCCGGCAACTATGCCATACCAGCCTGCGTCGTCGCATTTTGTTCAGTTTTGAAGGCCACGCCATCACCCAAGTATGCTGTTCGTACGTGAAGCACCTCCACCGGTGCATCTTGTTCATGGCCATTGTTTCTCTGTCTTTTTCCTGTCAGTCTTTGATTTCCTTTTTTCTTGATTTTTATTTATTTATTGGCCGAAAATGCATCAGTAAATTCTTTTTGCTGGGGCGATGTTGGGCGGGCTGTGGCGAAGTGAAAATGAAGATTACGAAGAGGTAGCCGAAGAAATAAAGACCAATAAAGAGAAGGGAGAGCAAGAAGAGCAGGACGGAATGTTTGGGGGTTGGCTGCCGGAGGAGGTGGCTGTCCTCATCTTCCGCTACCTCGCGCCCGAGGACCTCGCCCGTACCGAGGTCGTCTGCCGCCACTGGCACAGCCTCCTCTACCTCTCGCCCGCTTCGTCTTCCCTCACCCCCTGGCTCTGGCGCAAGGTAGCCGCCCTTCGAGCTGCGCCCCTCCTTCATCCGTGCGCTGCTTCACTCTCACGTTCCTCGTGCGACAGGTGCACAAGCGGCACTTTGGCGGGCCGATGCCAACCAAAAAGAAGAAGGGCTTCGACCTCCGCACGTTCTGCCTCTACTCTGCGCGTCTCCTTCACAAGTATCAGAGGATGCCTAGCCCAGCCAACGTGGACTCAATGCTGACGTGGGCCATCCACTGCGGGCACCACGCGGCACTGGCCCGCATGCTCGCCACCTGCCCGGCCGCGGCGCACGTCCTGCCCAAGAAGCGCGACGCCCTGGCGAGCGCCATCGACACCAACGACGAGCGCGTGGTGGAGCTGGTGTGCGCCCACGGCGTGCCCGTGCCGCCCCACGCGGTCACCGCCGCCGTGCGCCAGGGCTCGCTGGCGATCGTGGGCGTGCTGCTGCGCTACGCGGTGCCGGCCACGCAACAGACTGACCCCGATCGCGGCACATCACCGCCAGTGGCGACCACCTCGCTAGACCATCTCGAGGCCCTGCTCCAGGGGAGCAGCACCAGCGCGCAGGCCTTGTGGCATCTTGCTGGTATCGGTTCCCTTTTTGTTTTTTTTTTTTAAATTTACTTTTTTTAAATTTTAATTTTTTTGCACCCAAGCCTGAGTTGTGTCGTATAATGCTCTACGTCCAAGCCCAGGGAGGGCACGTCTCGCTGATGGCGCACCTGGCCAAGATCCACCAAGAACACAGCCATGACAAGTATCGCCAGCTGCTGCTCTCTTACGGTCCAAGCGGCTACACTGGTACACCACTCTCCCCAATCTCCCGATATAGTGTGGAATTCAAACATCCAACATGATGTTGCATGTTCTCGCGCAGTGTTGCATGTCGCGTGCAGCCAAAACAACAGGCGCGTGTTGGACTTCCTGGTTGGGAGCCACATGTGCGACGAGCTGCTGAACGCGCCTACGTTTTCGGGGCCCAAGTTGTCGGCACTGCTACTGGCGGTGAAGCACGCCGGGGTGGATACCACCAAGCGCCTGCTGGAGTTGGGCCCGCAAGAGAGCGGCTTCGACGTCTCGCCCCTGCATGCCGCGTGCACCGTGCGTGTTGCCGTCACCTTTACACCACAACTTGACATCATCACATGAGCTCAGCGTCTGCACACAGGCCCAAAAGGACTGCGACGAGCTGTTGGCATTGTTCGTCGAGCGCGGGGCCGACGTCAACGAGCTCACCCAATCGTTCGGCGGACGCACTTGCCTGCACATTCTCGCCGCCTCTCCGCGCGCGCCCGTCAAAGCCTTCCAGTTCCTGCTCGATAAGGGCGCCGACGCCCGCCTGCTCTCGGTACCCCTACCGTGACGCGCGACACGACAAGACACGATACGAGATCACTTACACGATTTGACTCGAAACAACATAGCGCGATGGCAGGTCGGCGCTATCGCCCCTGCTGACCGCGCGCGCCAAGCAACCTGGCGAACTGGCGCGAAAGTTGGCCATTGGCGACCTCCTGCTAGCCCACGGCTGCCCGCTCACCAGCCGCGTGTCCCTGCTCGTGCTTGTGCTCCAGTGGCTCCGACGCAGGTGGAACCAGCCCGATGCGGAGGCAGCCTACAACGCCATCGAGCAGACGAGCTACGACGCGCTTCAGTGGCTCTTTGACCGGGCAGGCTGGCCCATGCCCCTCGATGCGGCCGCCGACGTCAACGCAATTTTAGGGCTGGCCGGCATCAGCTCGCCGCGCATCATGGCGCTGCTGGCGGCCAACGGCCTCAACCTCGCCAGGTAATGCTGAAGTGTCTCGGCGATGAGATGACGACGTGACATTGATGCTGATGTCATGTGTTCGTGACGTGCGCAGTCATGTGGCGCTCGAGGGGCTGTTTCACCACGGCCCCCCGTTTGTGCTCGAAAAGAACCTCAAGGCCCTCATCGGGCTCGGGCTGGACCTCAACATGCGCCACCCGCAAACCGGTGCACCTCCCATTCACTACCTCGCGATGCACTTCGCCCCGCTGCTGGTGCGCCACGGCGCCGACGTCAACGCCGTCAACGCCGAGGGCCTCACGCTACTCGACTGATTGCTCAGTCAGCCAGTACGGTCGCTGGTGCGGCTCCGCCACCACATTCCTGCCATTCCGTTCATGCGTAGGTGAACTCATCATCGTCTTCCTCGTCCTCGTGTTGCAACAGCGGAGTACACTCTCGCGGGCGCAGATGCAGGCCACCTTGCGGCGGCTGGGCGCCGATCGGTGGGACGAGCATGAGCCGGCCGTCCTGTGGATTGCCGGTGCCGAAGACCGGCGCAAGTGGCAGCGGGTGGCCGCCGTCTTTGCTGATCTCCTTCGCCTGGACAGTTAGAAAAAGATGGAAAAGAATATTTATAAATCAAATTGGTCGTCAGCAAAACCAGAGTGCACCAAGTTGACACACGAAAATGACAGGAAGAAAGAGAGCCCTGTAGGAGCTCATGGTGGGTTAACGCGTTGCGTTCATCTTATAGTTTGTGGAGCCCCCCACTCTCCCGGCCTGCCGCGCCGTGTTGGGGGCAACAGCGGATCAAGTTCATTAAAGGCACGCCAGGAATGTTCTTGGTTTCGCTTTTTTCTTTGCGTTTTGTGATTTCTGTCGACGACTCGCGGCCCAGGAACCCAACACTACCCAACAAGCGTGCACGCCATGGCAGACCAACAAAACAAGTTTGTTATCGAGTTCTTCTACGATGTGGTGAGTCCGTACTCTTACTTGGGCTTTGAACAGCTGGTACAGATGGCCGATGGCGAGTGGCGCGACCAGGTGGAGGTCGTGCTGCGCCCCTTCTTTCTCGGGGCGGTCATGAAGGCTGCGGGGAACAAGCCGCCGGCCACAGTGCCAGCCAAGGGCCGCTACATGCTGCGCGATCTGGCCGACACCTCGCGCGCGCTCGGGTTTCGCATGCGCATGCCCTCACGGTTCCCGCAGTTGACCCTCCTGCCCATGCGCATGCTGGTGGCCCTCGACCGCCACGACCGTGACGCCGTCGGTGGCCAGTGCCGCCTGCGCGCTGCGACGAAGCACTTGTGGCAAGTCTACTGGGAGCAGGACGGCGATCTGACCGACGTCGCCACCCTCACCGGCGCCCTTGTGGCCGCCGGCTGCTCGCAGGAGGAGGCCGCCCTCTTCTTGCAGAAGGCCCAAGGTGCGGCCTCGAGCGCTTCTTACCTTCTCGGCTTGCTGTGGTCTTATGCAGTGGTTCTTCTACTTCTAGGGGACGACGAGGTCAAGAACGAGCTCAAGGCCACCACCGACGAGGCCATCGAACGCGGAGCCTTTGGGGCGCCCACCTTCTTCGTGCGTCGGGCGGACGAGCCGAAGGAAAAGGTGCGCTCTCCCGGTGTGCACGTCGTTCATCTCAAAACTCACGCTCTTGTGGGAACAGGCTCGCATGTACTTCGGAGCCGATCGGTTCCACCTGATCGCCACTAAGATGGGCAAGGAGTGGCGTTTCCCTCCCCGAAAGAATAACCTGTGATCAATGGCTCGAATCATTTGAACAAAGTCGACTTACCATAAAAAAACAGAATTATGTACTACTTTTTCTCACGCCTGGGAGACGACCACGTCAGCTGCCCTGTTGGTCGGCGGGGCGCGGCGATGTCGGTCCGCCGGACGAGCCCGCGGCCTTGGGGACGGCGATGCGGTTGGCCATCTTGGCGCGGATCTCCTCCACCCGCCGCTTGCGATCCTCCTTCTCCTTGAGCTTGATCTCTTCCTCGGTCATCGCCGCTGCTGGCGTGGTCTCGTCCACAGTCGGTTCGGCCGCGGCTTCCTCGCTCGGCCGTGTCTCTGCCGAGGTCTCCACGCCGTCAACGGCGGTCACGTTGGCGCTCTGCTGCTCTTGGCCCTCCGCCGGCGTCGTCTGAGGCTCGGCCTCTGGTTCGAGCGGCGGCGGCGGCGGCGGCGTTGAGTGCCCTTCAGGCAGCTCGACAGAGATGGTGTGCGGCAGGGCGCGCTGGCGGCTCAGCTTGCGGAGCTGGTTGAGCATCACCTTGCGCGTCTCGGCCGTGCCGCCCGCCGAAACGCTCTGCTGCTGCACCAGATTGATGCTCAGCGTGCGCTTGCGCGACGGCTTGGGCGACGTGACGACGCTGGCGGGCGAGGGACCGGCCTCGGCCGGCTTCCGGTTTTCACCTTCGCCGCCTGCATCCACGTCATCACGGTCGTCGGTCTCATCCCCGTCGTCATCTTCGTCGTCATCCTCAGCCGCAATGGCACTCTTCTGCTGCTGCTGTTGATGGCGGTACTTGCGGTTGCGCGCCTGGCGCGCCTTCTCGAGGGCCTCCTCGCGGGCCATGACGTCCCGATCGTAGTCGGCGTGCTCGGGGCAGTACTGGGCCAGAAGCTTCCGCAGCTGCTCGACGACCTGCACGAAGCTCGGCCGCTTGGCGGGGTCCTGGTGCCAGCAGCTGGCGATGAGCTGCGAGAACTCGGGCAGCGAGTGGTCCGGGATGGCCGGCCGCTCGCCCATGATCACCTTGTTCTCGATTTGGCTGCACACACGCGTCGGACCACCACCATTCGTGTGAGGCGTCGACAGTTATGGTGACGACGACAATGACGACAAGAACGCACCTCATGAAGCCGATCTCCTCAAAGAAGCGCTTGCGCGCGATCGTCTCCCAGCAGATGACGCCGAAGGAGTAGACGTCGGCCTTGCCCGTGTAAGGCTTGCCCTGCATGACCTCGGGCGCCAGCCAGACTGTCCGCAAAAAAAGCCGACGGAGGTCAGACCAAGCAAAGCGCGCCGTCCGAGGTTCAAGAGGGAGACGACGTACGAGGACAATCAACCTTGCGGCCGATCGCGGCCGCCGAGGCGTTGACCGAGACGCCAAAATCGCAGACTTTGGCCACGAGATCAGCATCGGGCGCGGTGCTGACTAGAAGGATGTTGGGCGACTTGAGGTCGCGGTGCATCACCGGCGGCGTGGTGCCGTGCAGGAACGCGCAGCCCTTGGCCACGTCCATCAAGATCTTCAGGCGCAGCGGCCACTCGAGTCTGTGGCCCAGATGACGTGGTCTTGGGTCAGTGCCAGCTGGCTACGAGGTCAGGTCGGGGGGGGGGGAAGGGAAGAACGTACGGAGCAGGCGAGTGGAGGAAGGAAAGCAGGTTGCCGCCCGTGATGAGCTCCTCCACGATGCAGCAGGGCTCCATGCAAAAGGCTCGCAGCGCCACAATGTTTGGATGGCGCAGGCCCCTTCTCATGAAACCACCGTTTGATGATTAATACCCAAAGAGCGAAAGCGATCATGTCTACAAAGAACGAAAAGCGATCGTACCCCATAATCCAGACCTCCTGCCGGAACTCTTCGAGCGCTTGGAGGACTTCCTCAGGGGAGAGGGTCTCATCGTCGGTGAACTTGAACTTCTTGATGGCCACCACCTCATCGCGCCACTTGCCCTTGTACAGCTCGGCGAACCCGCCAGCGCCAATCTCCTCATCGAGGGTGACTTCACTGAAGTCGATCTTGGCGTCGTCCAGGTGCAGCATGGCCACATCGGGCATCAGCCTGTCGATTCGGATAAGCTGCGCGTAGCCTGCTCGGACGCCGGACCAGCCAGTGAGTTTCGTGCATCCAAAAATATATATAAAATAAATTAAGCAAAATAAAAAAATTATAAAAAATGAATAAAGAACTACGAACCAAACTTGCCCACGTTTTTGCAGACGATGTAGGCGTTCTCGGGGCGGAGGAGGGCCTGCTGCAGCTCGGTGAACGGGAAGGTGGTCGGGTTCGTCAGGTTGGCCGCGATGCAGTGCGGGCACGGCACGGTGACCTTGGCCTCCAGCTTGAACCAGTCGCGCACGAGGGCGTCGATCGTGGAGAAGACCAGGAGGGACACGAGCTGGAAGCTGGGCAGATCAGTGGCGGCCTCGCCCGACGCGGCATCCCGGGACGCAGCGGCACTCGGCTCGCCCTCGAGCTTGTGCGGCTGTTGCTGTTGAGGCTGCTGAGGCAGCTGCGGCTGGCTGGGCTGATGATGCAGGATCATGGAGGGTGAAGCCGAAGGCATCGATGGTGCCGCGGCCTTGTCACGCCGGCTCGACTTTTTCTTCTCCTTTTTCTCCTTCTTCTTGCCGCTGTCGGCCTCGCCGTCCTTGCCCTTCTTGTCCTTGCGCTTGCTCTTCTTGAGGCCCTCCTTGCGGGCGCGGGCCTCCTCCTCCTCGCGCTGGTCGATCTCGGAGGGCAGCGGCGGCAGCGCAATCTGGTTCGGCCGCGGGCCGTCGATGCTGTTGCGCGGCTTGTCGCCGGGCGCGGCGATGCCGGCACCGGCGCCGGCGCCATTGACGCCGACGTCGTCGGTCCGCTGGCCAGCGACGTCCTCGGCGCGGATGGTGACGCGAAGGACGTGCGAGGCCGGCTCGAACTCGACAAACACGGTCTCGACGCCCGACGAGAGGAGGAGGCCGTAGCGCCAGTACTTGAGGATACGAGGCAGGCGGAAGCTGAGCAGGCGCACCATGACCTTGGCGAAGAAGCCCGTCGGCGCAAAGTCGAACGTGTAGATGCGGCCGTACTCGAGGAGGCCGTCGCCTTCGCGCCGCGGCGGCCACAGCGTGGCCAGGTCGTCTGGCCGCTTGGGTGAGAGCAGGGCCGGGACGAGGCTGCAGCCCTTAAGCCGACGCTGGCGCGGGATGCGCTTCTTGACGAGGGTCTCGAGCAGCTCGCGCGTGCTCTTCCGCCTGAGCACCGCCGATGCCTCAGCCGCTGCAGTGGTCGTCGTCGTCGACGTAGGCTTGGCCTCGTCCTCGGTGCTGTCGCTGCTGGTGGGCTGGGCCGCGGGGGTCGTTGTCGTCTCAGCGGCCGACGAGGTCTCCGGGGTCGCGGCTGCGGTGGCGGGCGGCTCGGCCGACGCCACAGAGGGCGAGCGAGAGCGCGACTCGGCGAGGACCACAGAGGGCGAGCGCGAGCGCGACTCCGCTTGACTCGTCTCGCTCGGCGCTCCCTTGGGCTCGCTCGGCTGCTGCACGACGGGCGACGACCCCGACGACTCAGCGACGGGCGGGAGGAAGGACAAGATGGACTGGAGGCCACCCTCGCCAAACTTGTCGCGGCCGCCACCGTTGCCATCGCCGTCGTCGCCGTCATCGAGCGTGAAGGCGACCTCGAACTTGTTGAGGAGGTAGAGGATGAAGCCGTGGAGGTCGTCCGGGAACGTGGGCGGGCGCCAGATGAAGGGCAGCACGGCGTGCTGGAGGACGCCCTCGTAGCCCTCGCGGCCGAGGTAGTTGTGCTTGGTCGTGATGATGGTGGCCATCACGTCGGTGAGCCACTGCGGGTCGAGGATGACCACGTCGGCCAGGTTCTCGTCCTCGCTAAAGAAGAGCAGCGAGCCCAGGTTGTGGAGGAACGTGGTGGCGATCCGGAGCTCCTTCTCGTTCTCGATCAGGCACAGCTCGGCCCACGACTTGTACTCGCTCCACAGGGCGATCGGCGGCAGGCCCTCCTCGGCCCGCGACTTGCGCTGCTGCAGGATCATCCGCTCCAGCTCGAGGTAACTCTTGGGCAGGAACTCGCCGAGATGCACCTCCGACGCCAGCACCTCCTCGATCTTGGCGTGCAGCTGCGCCAAGTTCTTCCCGTTGGCGCAGCTGGTCACAGACACACCACGATGGTTGGTTCACTCGGAGCCCGCGCGGCGCAGCGGGAAGAAGGCGAACCTGATAAAGCAGAGCGAGTGGATGTTGGGATAGCGCGCGCAGCACTTGGCCCGGATCTCCTTCTCCTTGGCCTCCATGTACTCGGACGTGCAGATCTGAAGACGAGACGCGTGTGCGTGTAAGTCAACTGGCGTTGGGCGCGAGGACGAGCGACATTCGGCACCTTCTCGTCGATGTGCGTGCCCACGATGATGACCTGTGCGCTCTTGGTGCGCGAACGGATTGACTCAAGCCTGAACCCAGCCCATGCCATCTCGTCAGTCTTGGTGGGTTTGGGGGGGGGGCAGAAGGAGACGCACCAGAAGTCGAGGCGTGAGAATTCGAGCGGCTTGGAGACGTCGGTGACCAGCAGGAAGAGCGAGCGCTCCGACAGGAAAAACTGGTGTGTGCTATAATACAGTTCCTGGCCTGTACACGCCACCGTCAGACGGTTAGGATGATGCAGTCATGCAGCACGAGGTAATGATCAATTCACGCACCAGCAAAGTCCCACGTGGTAAGCGAGATCTCCTTCGTTTCGTGGTCGCGAGCAACTTTCACCGTCCATTCTCCTGTTGAAAGAACGAACGCGACGAGTTAGAAAAGAACGAAGAAAGCAAAGAACGAAAAGGGAGAGAAAGGAGGAACGAGTCGCGCACCGATGTCAATGCCGTCGGTGGAGATGTTGGGCTGGGCATCGGGTTTGCGATGTACCCGTTGGTTGAGGCAGCGCAGCAGAGTTGACTTGCCGACGTTCTCCTGGCCGACAAGCATGAGCTTGTACCTGTAGCACCGCTCGAAGCCATTGATGAACTGCTTGATGAACGCCAGCACGGCCTCCTCGCCCTCGGCCTCGACATTGATTGGCGGTGACACTAGTGGCATGTTCTTCCCGATGATCAGCCGTCTGAGGATTCATTCGTGTGTGCGCCCCCCCCCCCGCCGCTCTTTCTCTGTCAGCCACAGCAAGCCTCACCCGCGGCCAAGCCCAAGGCCTTGCTGCACGCACCGGAGGCGAGGCAGGACGCCAAGCTGAGGCGGCAGTTCCTTGATCTTGTTGTCGCTGATGTCCAGCACGCCAAGCGCCTTGCAAAAGCCTGGTGTGCGACCAGGCGTTAGGCGCCGCCATTAAGCAGCGGCGGGCTGCAGGGCGCAGGGCGAGTACCGATCTCGGGGACGAGGGAGACGAGCTCGTTGCCGTGGAGGTAGAGCTTCTCCAGGTTCTTGAAGAGCTTGATGCCCGTCGGGAGCGCGGTGAGGTGGTTGTCGTTGAGGGTGAGGCACTGCAGGTTGGTGAGCTTGAGCAGGACGTCGGGGAAGGTCGTCAGGCCGTTGTCCGACAGGTCGAGCGTCTCGAGGGCCGTGAGCGCCGCAAAGCCCGGGGCGAGCCGGCGCATGGCCAGGCCGCGGGCGTGCAGCTCGCGCAGGGTGGCGTCCAGCTGGAAGAGATCTGGCGGGACGAGCTCTCGGAGCCCGAGGTTGTTGATGTTGAGGAACGACAGCTGGAGGCCGCCGAGGCCCTCGGGCAGCTCAGTGAGCGGGTTGTCGCCCATATCGAGGCTCGTCAGCTGGCTAAAGGTCGCGAAGAAGTTGGACGGCAGGTGCGGGATGTTGTTGCCGCGGAACTTGAGCGTGGTCAGGTTGGTCAGCGCCAGCAGGGACCGCGGGAACAGATGCAGCTCGCGGATCGCCGCGAGCGAGGGCGACGTCGAGTGGCGGCGGCTCGTCGTCGTCCCGTTGGCTGAGGCAGCTGGCTGGGCAGCGGGCTTGGCCCGGGGCGAGTTGTACGAGACCGAGAGGTACTCGAGCGAGCTGGCCAGCGGGCCAAAGTCAAACGAGCCGAGCGTCTGGCGGGTGGTGGCGCAGCCGGCCGCAGGCTCGTCGCCGCCGGCCTCCTCGCCATATAGCAGGCGGTTATGGCTGGCCTCGAGCCGTCGCAGGTTGGTGAGGAGGCCCAGCTGGCACGGCAAGCGGTAGATCTTGTTGTGGCTAATGTCGAGCTCGCGCAGGCGAGTGAGCTCGGCGAAGGACTGGGCCAGGAGCTCGGGGATCTCGCGAAATTCGTTGGTCGACAGGTCGAGGACCTCAAGCTGGCGCAGGTGCGCGACAAGGAACGAGAACGAGCTGAGGATGTTATTGCTCAGGTTGAGGCTCGTCATGAGCCCGAAGCGGCGGTCGTCGACCGCCGAGAGCTCGAGCGGAATGTTGTGCAGGCCCTTGCGCGCCAAGTTGAGCGCCGGCACGATGAGCGACGCCGATGTCGACGTCGCGGGCGATGAAACTGTCGACACGTCGACGTCATCGGAGATGCCCGACATGGAGAGCGGACTTGGGCTCGTCGACGAGCGTGGCGAGTCGGTGAACGATAGCGCATCGTGGCTCTCGTTCATGGGCGACGGCGCCGAGGGCGATGGCGACGGCGAGGCCGTAGGCGAGAGCGACATGACCGTCGAGGTAGGCGAGGACAAGTGGGAAGAGGGCACTCGCGCCGCCGAGATGCCGCTATTGGCGCCGCAGGACGTGGCCGAGCCCGCTTCCTCGCGCAACCCAAACGTGGCGTCGATGATCAGCGAAGCGTGCGTGAGAGTGTCGCGGCACTGGTACTGCAGGAAGTACGACGACCAGAACTTGACCTGCGCACACGGCACGGCGGTGAGCCAGCTGAAGATGCTGACGCTGGAGCCCGGACGTACCAAGAGGGGCGTGATGGCGATAGGCGAGTCGAGCGAGTGGCTCTGGTTGTGGGCCTCGCTATACAGCGGGTTGGTGTAGCTCGCGCGGTTGGCGTGCAGGTAGGACCACACGGAGACCGTGCTGTGCACGAGCTTGTGCTTGTGCCGTTTGTAGAAGTTGTCTCCTAGGAACGTGCCAAACCGGCCACTGCCACGAGAAATGAACACATGTGGTCAGTCTATTGCCCCCCCCCCCTTTCTTCGCTTTCGCTCTTTCTTCGTTCTTTACCTGTACAACGCATCCAGGAGGAATAGCAGGTAGCCCTCCGAGAACTGAACAAACGCACAGCGCCAGCAAAACACGCAAATCAGCAATGATCAGCCTCCGTCGCGGCACCGGTGCGTACCTCGAAACAGCGCGGACACTGGCTCCAGAGCTGCCACACGGCGTCCATGAACTGGACAAAGATGTGGGACATGTCGCCCTTGTTCTTGCTCTTCCGGATATCCTTTTTGCCATGCGTCTTCTTCCGTCCTTGCCCAAAGTGGTGAGCTGCGATTAAAGGCATACGTGAGTGAGTGAGCTCTCGTGAAGGGCAAGGGAGGAAGAAGCGCACTGAAGCTGATCCACTCCTTCTCGATGAGGACGCTGAAGCCCTTGAAGGTCCGGTAATAAGGGTCCACACACAGCTGGATGAGGGAGGTCAGCTGCGGGACGCAGTTGAGGCCGTCCAAGCTCTGGACCACAACAGGCTCTCGGGTTTGCATCAGCGCCACGCCGCGGGCGGCCGCCTCCAGCAGCCGTCGCAGGTTGTGCAGCCACTGGGTGCTCTTCAACGCCTGCGGTAGTAAAGCCAAGAAATCAATCAAATACAAATCATTAAAAAAAAAAGATAAAACAGCCGAATAAATAATTGATAATTA
>NAVB01000196.1:0-20603 GCA_002179805.1 Acanthamoeba lenticulata | reverse complement strand
CACGTCTTTCTCGTTGAGAAGGGGGCGGGGGGGGGAGGGTGGTACCCGGTAGGAGACGGACTTGCGGGCGTCCCAGAACTTGACCTCGCCAGTGAGGGAGCCCGACACGATCTGGTGGTCGTGGGCGGTGATGCCGATGTTGACCACCCAGTCCTTGTGCTCCTGGAACACGACCACGGGGCTGTAGCGCGTGGGCACGCGGCAGTCAAACAGGCGGATGGCTCCGTCCCCGCATCCGGCCACCAGCACCGGCGCCGCGCCCGTCTGCGAGACCAGCGACGTCACGCAGAAGTCCGAGCCCGTGGCCATGTCCTAATGCCGTCGACATTGATCATCATCAGCGTCAGCACCATCATCATCATCATTGACCCGTCGCCGTCGGTTATTCAGCTGCGCGCTGAGAGAGAGAGAGAGAGAGATAAGAAAGAGGAGACAGCAGACCTGGATGGCGAGCTCCCGCTCCATGTTCCACACGCGGATGATGCCCACGTCGCCCGAGGTCATGAGCATGCCAGTCTGCTGCTGCCAGTCGAGCACCATGCCGGGCCCGTCCCGCGGCGCCATGTCCGGGAGGGCCGTCCACGACGTGATCATCTGCTCGACCCCAACCAAATAAAACCGTCATCATCGTGATTGCTGATGGTGATGATGGTGATGATGGTGATGATGATGGTGATGATGGTGATGATGGTGATGATGGTGATGATGGTGATGATGGTGATGATGAGGAGGGAGGGGCGCACCTGAGGGGGCCCCTCCTCGCGGTCGGCGTAGTTCTTCCAGACGCGGATGACGCCGTTGTTGGTGCCGGTCAAGAGGAGGGAGTCGTCGTAGGGGTTGATGAGGGCGATGGCCGAGATGCGCGTCCCCGGCAGGTTCCCGTTGCTAAAGGCCGACTCGGCGCGGCTCTCCACCCAGTTCCACACCTTGACCGTGTCCTTGTTGTCCGTCGCGACGAGCAGCGGGTCCAGCGGATGGAACAGCAGCAGCGACGCCATCTCCGTCTCGTTGTCCAAAATTGCGATCTGCTCGTCCAGCTTCAGCCGCTCTGTTTTTTTTTGTTTTTTTTTTGTTTTTTGTTTTGTTTTTAGTTTTTAGTTTTTATGGCGAGATGGTGGTGGGCGGGGAGGGCCGTGAGGGCGTACTGTCGCGCGTGGAGCGCGCTTCAGCGAGGGAGGCGTGGTGCTTCCGGTGCCGCCACTGCCGAACGGCGTTGGTGGGGCTCGAGGGGTCGTCGGTGTCCTTGGTCATAGGCCGCGAGAAGTGCTCGCACGACCACTCGTAGAACTGCGATTGCAGCTCTGCTCTCCCCCCGATCAAAACAAGGGAGGAGGGGAGGGGAGGGGAGGGGGGAACCAAGAGAACATCAGCACACACACACACACACACAAAAAAAAAGAGAAAAAGCGCAACAAACGGGCTGCAATCACGCCAGGCGCGCGCACCGATAGAGTTGAGCGCGGGAAGCGACGCGGCCGTGGGCTCGGCCGAGGCCGGGGTGGAGGGCCCCATGGAGGCGAGGTCCTCCACGGAGAGGGTCTTGCGCAGCCCGAGGCTCCGGTCCGACACGATTGGCGTCTGGCCGGACATCGTCATCATGCCGGCCTGCCCTATCGCTCCTCCTGCTGCTGCTCCTGCGCCGCTGCCTCCCGTCCGGCGTGATCCTATGGGCGACCGGCCTGATCGGTGAAACCCCCGCCACCCCGCGGCACCCCGCAGCCGTGAGCAACCTCGGCTGTGCCGCCACACAACACACCTTGGCCTCCCCCCCCATAAGGTAGCGCAGGCTCAAGAGATGGAGCGGGCGGGCGGGCGGGGAGTACCGAGGATCTGGGACGGGCTCTCGGCGTACCGCCGCAGGAGGTGGTGGACGGGCGTCCGAGGGCTCGGCACCGCGGACACCGAGATGTCTGCGTTGTAAATTTATTGGCACCGGGTCAGCCCCACATTGGAGGAGGGAAGGAGCCCGCCATGTGCGCCTTTGAAGGATCCATTCCTTTTCTTTAATCAAGATTATTATTATTATTGCTATTATCTGGGTTAAAAAAAAAAGTAGAACTGACGCACCGGTTTGGAGCTGCCGGTGGATGTGCGACACGATGTGCCTCGCCATGGAGGCCAGCTCGGGGAAGGGATCCGCCGCGAGGGAGAGGATCATCTTCCACACGCATCCATACACCGAGCTCTGCTGCCTGTCGCGATTCCCCCCCCCCCCAAAAACCATCCCAGTAAATGTCCAGCATCGCGTCAGATACGCGTCACCGCGCGCGGGGCGAGGCGAGAGAGAGAAAGAGAGAGGAGATCGGGGGGGGGAGGCCAAGGTCGTACTTGGACATGTAGTCCTCGTCGGTGGGGGCCTCGTCCGGGGCCGGGGTGGCGGAGGAGCGCAGGATGTTGGTGCCCTTCTTGCCCTTCTTCTTGAGGGTGTCCCGCTGCAGCTGCTCGGCCTGCTTGGCCTCCTCCTGCAGCAGCTCGAGCGCCACCTCCTTGCAGGCGGCCTCGTAGGAGTGGACGAGGCGCGAGAGGGCGACGATGAGCTCCTTCCGGACCATCGGGCTGCCGTCGGCCGTCACCACAGGCAGAGTGACCGCGAGGTTGAGCTCGACGTTCTTCCGCTGCTCCGAGCCCGAGGCCCCGCCCATGAAGGTCCCCAGCGCATACACGGCCGCCGCGCGCGCCTGCATGTGGGCGAGAGAGGAAAGGCTCCGGTCACTCTCTCTCCGTGCCACGAGAGGCAGGCGCGGCCCGGCAAGCAGGCAAGCAAGCGGACGAAGAGGGGCAAGGGATGGGGCTCGTGCCTCGGGGGCCGGGTCGGTGAGGAGGGAGCAGAGCCGCTTGTGGGCGCCATCGCGGAGGGCGGCCCACTTGGCTTCGTCAAAGTTCTCCCAAAGCTTGGCCAGGCAGAGCGCGATCCATCGGCGCAGCAGCGGGTCGGGGTCGTTGATCTGGGCCAGGCAGATCGACACCAGCTTGCCGTTCAGGCACGCCGACTGGCCCGGCCTGCGATGTCGGGAAGCTCAGTCCTCAGTCTCGCCACGAAAAAAAAAGAAACAAAAAAAAGAAACAAAAGAAACAAAGAAACAAACGAAACTAATAAAAAAATAAAGAATAAAGAAATAACAAACAAAAACAGATATTATTGCATACCGGCAGTTGTCGCAGATGGTGGCGAGCACGAAGGCGGCCATGGTGCGCTGGTCGGAGGGGACGCTGGAGGAGGCGAGCACGTTGAGGAAGTAGTTGTGGCCGTTGTCCTTGACGAGGTCGAGCTGGCAGGACTTGTCGAGGGCGAGGATCTTGGCCCAGATGAAGACGAGCGTCTGGCGGAGCTCCACGGCGGGGCTCTGGAGGAGCTTGAGGACGTAGGGGAAGATGCCCACGGAGAGGGCCAGGTTCACGGCCCAGGCCCCGAGGTCGAGGAAGCGGGCCAGCAGCACGAGCGCGCGCAGGCGGTGGGCCTGGCTGAGGAGCACCTGCAGCACGATGGGCAGCTGCTCCGGCGGCTTCTTGGCCTCGGAGCCAAACTCGAGCCACACCTCGAACGCCGTCAGCTGCTCGGTGAAGAAGGGCGAGTGCTGGTACTCGGTGGCCGGGTCGGCCAGGAGGGCCGGGAGCTGCGCGAGGCACATGTCGGCCGCCAGGTCCCACGCGTTCCACATCGGGTGCTGGAAGGTCGACGGCAGCGCCGGGTAGGAGAGCGGCGTGCAGTTGGCCGACCGCATGATCCGCTCGGCCAGCAGGAAGTTGCGGAACAGCGACGCCACGAGCAGGTCCTGCCGGAACAGCTTCTGGAACAGGTCCCGCGGCAGCAGGTTCCACGCGATCGTGTCCGTCACCGCCGTGAAGATCCTGCGTGCATGTGTGTGTGCGCGCGCGCCCGTGTAGCGGTCACGATCAGCGCCTCGGCCGCACAAGATGGTGGCTGGGAGGCTAGCGGGTACCAGTTGAGTTCGCCGAGGGCGGTGCGGCGGTCGTTGAGCCGGCCGGGCAGCTTGTCGATGAGGTCGGTGTTGACGTCCTTGATGAGCGTGTGCTGGCAATACCAGTGGAGGGCCATCTTGATGGGCGTCGTCAGGCACGCGGTGAACACGTCGGCGGGCAGCTGCGGGTTCATCGGCAGGATCTGTGGGGAATAAGCCCGCCCATAAAACACACACACACACGCACGCGAGGGAGCGCTCAGCGTGCCGGCCTCACGTCGGATGGCGTAAGGCTGCAGGGGGCGGGGGAAGGGCGGCAGGGCGCACCTGGTCAGCGGCGCAGGCGGCAAGGAGGATGTAGTCCTTGATCACGACGCCCTGCGCGGTGCCCTGGTCTCTCTCCTTCTGGCGCTGCTCGGCGAAGTGGTTGAACCACTGGATGATGAGGCCCGCCGCCGAGCAGTCGAACACGTAGATGGACGGGCTGCCCATCCAGGTCTGAAGCTCGTAGATGGAGAGCGGGATGTACTGGGTGTAGTTCTTGTTGAACACCCAAATCTCGCCGTTGCTCGTCGGCTTGGGCACGCCGTGTCCGTTGTAATGGAACAGCACGCGCTCATCCTTGGCATTCCGGCGCAGCGACACGCACAGCTTCTTGACCTCCTCCACCGTCGGGTCCAGGCTCTGCTTGTAGCGCGCCTGCACACAGGGAGCCAGCCAGACAGAGCGTCAGCCGCCACCTTAAGGCATGGGGGGGGGATAAATGAAAGCCCGCGTACTCGAGACTGCCAGCGCTCGTACTGCTGCTGGAGGTTCTTGCCGATTTGCTCAAGCGCCTTGGCTGACGACTGGGAGAAGGGATCTGCATTTGGCGTGTTTGCGTTTGTGTGGTGGCGACGCAAAAAGCAAACACACACACACACACGCACGGGCAAGGTCAGGGCACACGGCCAATTGGGATTGGGGGGCTGTACAAAATGGGAGAAAGACATACCCAGCCAGCACTCCAGTCTCGCGCATGGGGAAGGCTTCATGATGTCGGGCGGGTCGACCCCAATGTTGAGGCAGCACACCAAGGCCACACTCACGGTTTTCATCTTTTCACGTCACACACACCAGCCCACCACACCGGCAGCAGACGTCAACAACAATAACTCCTGGAAAACAGGGAGGGCAATAAATTGAAGATGGGGCCAGGGAGTGGTACGCGCTGCTTCATACGCCATTTGGCAACCTGATGCTTTTGTGTGGGGTCCGCGTTGGCGTTATCCCTGAATCGCGAGTCGGCGAAGTAGACGGTACCGAGACGGCCCCCTGCTTTCTTGGTCGCTCCTATCTTTATTTCACTGCCTCCTCCTTCCAAGCTTCCATCCACTTCGCCCACCTGAAAAGAGGATTGCTGGTGGACGACGAAAATGAGGCACCACAAATGGAAATAAAACAAGACTGATTCACCTCGCGGTTGGTGTGGGTACGTACCCTCTCCATCATGCGGCAGCGGCACTCACACGCGCGTACAAGGAATCAGTTGAACTGATTCACGGCAGGGCACCACCAGCAGCTGCCGTCTTTTGGCCAGCTGCAGCTCCTGCTTTTCCTTGCCCTTTGCCTGCTGGGACCCATTGGCCGCAGTTTGCTTCTTCCGGTGGCGCCTGGTTGGCCCGAGCGGCCTAACTACAACCACCAAGAAGAGTCGCCAAACATGGGCCTGTGCCTCACCCGGATGAAGAGGCTGTGCTGTTGCTGCTGTAGCCAAGGCAGCTTTCAGTCCAAGGTTGCCCATGGGTGCTTGACCGTTTGACTACTTGGAGTCTCACCCAACCCCTCCCCCCGCCGTGGTGGCAACCGATCAGGGCGGCGCGGTGGCGGCCAAGGCAAAGCAACGCGAAAAGCAGAGCAGGACCACGACCGAGAACACGGGCGACACGTCAACCGCAACTTCCTGACCCTTGGGGAACAGCTTGTTATGAGGTGCCCGCGCGGGCAAGTCAACATGTATGTACACACACCGGTGCTATTTACACAACAACAACAAGGAGGAAGAGAGTGGAAGGAGAACGGGAGGGATCATGTGCTATACAAGGGAGGTGGCGCTGTCGGCTCAGAGCTGTTGCGACTGCGAGAGGCTGTTGTTGAGGTTTTCATAGGGCCACGAGGCAAAGAGCTCGTTGTAGAGCTTGCTGGTGTCCAGATCCTGCTGTGCGTACATCTGCTGCTTCCTCTCGCTGTCGTCGGGGCCTTGCTGGGGCTGGAGCAGGTGCGGAGGCACGCCGTTGTTGGGCTCGTACGTGGCCGGAGGGAGGTACGGCAGCTGAGAAAGCGACGGGGCGCGAGGCGTCGAGGCGAACGAGCCGGTGGTCGAAGTGGGCATACCGGACATGTCGCCGATGACCTGGTCGGCCAAGTCGGATGTCGGCTCGGGCTTGACATTGCGCATCATCATCGTCATGTTCGACGGCAACGACATGGGCGCTGTGTCGTAAGATGGGAGGGCGGTCGGCGCGCCAGCAGAGCCGTTGAGGTTGGCCAGGCCGAAGCTGCCCAACATACCAGCGGCAGCCAGGTGGCCCAGCATGTCGGACATGGTCTCCCTGTCGGGGCACGAGCGCACCGTTCGGCGCACCGTCTCGGTCCGCTGATCCCGGGGCAGGCAGCCGAACGCCCGCACCAACGTCGCGAAGCTCTCCTCGAACGATGGCGAGATGACGTCCGACCCGCTGGTGCTGCTGGCGGTATCGCTGGCGTTGCTGCCGCTGTTGTTGTGGTTCTTGGTGCTGGTCTGGGTGTCCGTCTTGTGGTCGTCCGTCTTTTGGCGCTTGGCGGCCGGCTCGCCCGGCACGCCCTCAAAGGACGACCGCTGCGAAGGTTGCTGACGTTCGCCCACCGTGGCAGCGGCCTCGTTGCCGGCCAGGTGCTCTAAGATGGAGAGGAGGAGCTGATGGTGGGTCTGTGACTGCGACTCGATGCGCTGGAGATACTGCACGACCTCTTCCGTGAGTGGACGTCTGGAGGCAGCAGCAGTTGCAGCCGCGGTAGCTTGCCGCGGCTTGGCCTTGCCCTTGAGCTGGAGCTCTTTGCTCACGACACGAATCGGTTGTGAGATTGCCACGAGTCCGAGGTCAGCGTTGGCGATCTTGATGAGGAAGAGGCTGTGCTCGTGTTGCGATGAAAGGACGTGGAGGACGACAATGAGTGTGAGTCGGTCGCCTGCGTCGTTCACGCTGTACTCGAGAACTTCAAGCGGCCGAGTCTTGACGAAGCTCACTTGACGCTCCTCCAGGCCTCGGTTGCCCTCGGCGTAGTCATAAAGCAGTACCGCGGTGATAACGAAGCGGTTGAAGTTGATCACCGAGCGCTCGAAGTTGCCAACGAGGGCCAGCTCGAGCTTGAACGGCGAGCCCTTAATGCAGGAGTGAACCACCTTAGTCTGCCCATTTACAAAAGACACATCCTGCGTAACAGATTCTTGCTTAACGATTTGCAGCCGCACGTCGAGGGGCGGCCGCGCGAGTGCCATCTTCGAACGAGTCAAACAAATGAAGGTAGTAGAATGGTAGCTCTCGTCACAAAGAAGACGCGATCTGTCGTCAGTGTGATTTAGATTCTGGTTTGGTCGCTACGCTGTGGCTGAGCGGTCCGTTTTGTTCGTTTGCTCGATGCCTCCTGGCGGGATTGGAAATTTCATGAGTTGCAGCTGTTCCTCCCAGTTTTCCCTCGGTTGCGTGGGAAAAGTTTTGTCAGTTGCTGGATTCCTGCCCGGGCCTGGGCCACCGGGGCAGCTCGGCGGAGGAGATGGGGAGCTGGGCCGCAGCCCCTGACAGAGCTGATGGCCGAGCTCGACATGCGGCGTCGTGATCCGCAAGCGGGGATCGGAGGTGGTTGACTGGCCACGGGTTAAAGAAGCGAAAAGTACTGCAGTCGCGTTACCCCGAGTCTTCGCAAGTGGTTAAGGCCGCAACAGCCAGCTCTCACGTCGCGTTCATTTTTGAGTTGCCTGGCGCCATGCGCGCCAAGAAGAGGAGACAAGCATGTGCTGCCCACGTAGATACAGCGCAATGGGGAGCACTCACTCTCGGCCAAGAGGAAAGAAAAAGCAGCAGGAGTCCTTCCCCTGCCCTCCTCACGGGAAGTACCAGGGCGCGTCGAGGGAGGTAAACGACCGCCAGTTGTGGCGATCGAGTGCTCGAGTTTGCATCAGTTCATACGCCATCCTGTGCAGCCGCGAGGCACCGCCCCATGTCGTCAGCTTACGGCGAGAGGGCTCTCCCTAGAGGATTGAAAGGAGAGTGCGTGCGAACCTGGTCACTTGTGAAGACGCCGTCCCAACGAAGAAGTCGCAGGCGGACAAGTGGAACAGATCGGAGAGGAGGCTCTCCGTGTGGACGCTCCCGCTCCGCTCGCCCTCACCCGACGCCCGGCCGCCGTGCTGGGTGGTGAGGAACAGGAACTGGGGATACTTGATTCCGGCCTCTTCGATCACCTTGGGCTCGTCGGTGGCCAGGTAGATCCTCAGCTGACGCTCTGCGCCAGGAAGGAAACCACGAATGAGCCGCGCAGGAGGAAGAGGACGAGGAGCAGCCACTTGTCAGCCAGCCAGCTAGTATCAGCGAGGAGAGGATTCGCATGATGGGGAAGCGCACTGCCGTTCTCAGGGTGGGTGGACCACCACTTCTGAATCTGGTCCAGGTACTCATGAACCTCCCGGAAGGGCGCCTCGGCGCCGTGGTCCGTGCGCCGCACGTGCATGCCGGCGATGGGGTGGCGCCAGTTTCCGACATCCTGCTCGCGCATAGGCACCTGATCGATGGGGTACTCCCACGGGGCCCTCCACCAGTCGTCCACGTCATCCGGGTCCACTTTCGCAGTAGTGAGCGCCACGCTGGAGCCTGGAACGGGCGCCAGGTTGGCGTGGATCGTCTGCAGACCGTCCCCCAAGCGCGCGCCAATCATTGCACCACGTCAGCACCCACTGGGTGACAGCGGTGATTGGCTGTGGGGGGCGGGAATGGTGCGCCGTACGCGCAAGGACTTGGCGGTGTAAGCGTTGGGCCGGATCAGGTACTTCTCGAGCTGCCCCACGAACCACGCCCTGAGATCGCCTGTGCGCACGTGTGATATACGTTACGCGCAAACGTACGAGCACTATTGTCAGTCCAACTGGGGGCTGGGGTCATCCTTGGGAGACACCGCACCGAGCTCGCCGTGCGGCACGAGGCCCAGGATGTCCTTGGCAGCCTTCGCGATGTAGAACGGATCGTTGGTTTGATCGCCTGGCCGAGTGTTCACGCATCAATTGCAGAATTCATGACCAGCCATGACTGCCAACGCGAGACTGTGGATAGGAGAGAATGTTGGCGGGAGGAGGGGAAGAGCACCATCGGTGGAAGCCCACGGCAAGAAGTTGGCCCCTCGCGATGGACGCGACCAGAATTCCACCGTGGTGACGCTGTCGGTGCTTCCTTGGCGCCACTGAGCGATGTCTGAGGTTGTGCGCGCAAGGTCAGTAGGAGGGGACTCGTCCTACGCCTTCTCCATCGCCATTCATGTGCGTGGGAGGCGGGGAATGATGACAAGTCGGAGGAGAGAGAAACGCACTCGCCCCATCGCGAACCTCCGAGGCGTGGCACGAAGAGATGGGTTGGAAGTAGCACTCCCAGCCCGAGGGGCGATCCTCGTCCTCGCAGCCCTCGGCGTACCTGTGTGTGTGGGACCGCCGCGCCATCCAGCACGCGTAAATCTCTTAGGCCCAAAAATAAAACAAGGATGATGACACACCGTAATTAATTTTTAAAAAATAAAATAATGCGGAACACGCACACCCAGTCGCTGGCGTCGTGGCTGATGACCATTGTGCGGTTGTCGCTGACAGCGGCAATGAAGCAGTAGACCAGGTGGTGGAAGGCGCATCCGAACCCACAGGTGCTCGCCATGGGGCACACCATGAAGCGCCCTCTGCGCCAGCAACCCGCGCGCTACGTCAGCTGTTGCGAGGAGGAAAAAGCAGTGGACAGCAGGCGTACTCGGAGGGCGAGCAGGACGGTGGATTCTGAAGCTTGGTGAGGTGGTCGAGCAAGGCTTGCGAGGCCTTGCGTTGAAGGGCCTCTGCTAGCTGCCCTGAGTGCTGCTTGATCTCTCGAATCAAGTCTTCCGTTCCTCTTTGCGCTTCTCCAGGCGCAGATCCCAGAGGAGTTTGGCCGTTGAGAAGGGCATCACGTTCGGCTGTAACTCGCTTTAAGAGGTTCTGGAGGGCAGCATGATCGGCCACTAGAGCGTTGTGTTCGCTCGCCAGAACTGGCTCTTCAGCAGGCTTGTGTCGTTCAACAAACGTGAAAAGGACGACAAGGTTGCACACAAGCACCATCCCTAGCAGGAGGAAGATCCACCACGTCCCCCCGAACCGCATTTCGTTCGATTGACCGGCACTTGTGTGGTGAAAAATATGTCGACTGCCGCCTGCCCGGGAACAGTGAAATTAAAGGTTTTCTTTTGCAAGCCCGATAACTCAAGATTTATTTTTGAGTTTCAAAAGATGGAGGTCGATCAGGATGAGCAAAGGGTACAGCTGGCTCCGCAGATTTGCGCGAACCACTATTCTCACTTGTAGAATATTGTGCGGGCAGGAGGAGGGATTCCAGGCCTTGCCAGCCGGCGAGCGGGTGGAAGCACCCAAGGAGCGCAAGACTACTCGCTACATGACCAAGTATGAACGTGCCCGAGTGCTCGGCACCCGTGCCTTGCAAATCAGGTATCCATTTCTCGTTTTTTTGCCACATAATCTGGTCGAATTAATTTTCATTTATTTACAGTATGAATGCGCCCATCATGGTGGAATTGGAGGGCGAGACCGATCCTCTTGAAATCGCGCAGAAAGAACTGCGCGAACGTAAAATTCCTATCATCATCCGACGCTACTTGCCAGATGGCAGTTTCGAGGACTGGAGTATTGATGAGCTCGTCGTTGACTAAACCATCTTGTGTTCATTGTTGGCGCTCTTCTTTACCCTCTCCCCATTCCACACTTGGTGCCCCCGCTCCGTTTCATACAGCCGAAGAGAGTTGTGTGTGGTATGTACAAACGCGTTTGTTGGGCGGCCAGCGACGGGAAAACATCCATGGGTAATGAAGGTGAGAGGAGTGTGGAGGTGTGGTCCCGTCGTGTGTGGAAGAGCGCCACGATTAGAAGTCCCAGTCGGGATCCTCGTCAGTAGGGTTCAGGTTGGACTGGCGGCTGCGGAGGGCGGCGATGAGGAGCGAAAGCGACGCGAAGCCGACAAAGGCCCACGTAGCAAAGTAGCAGATAATCCCGAAGAAGGGCATCCTCATGAAGATGCGGTGGATGATGGTTCCGATCACCGTCATCTGGCACAGCTCGGGCGGCGCCGCCAACGAGCACTCTTGTTCCTGCATTGTTTGATTTTGATGATTACTATTGGACGAGAAGGGACGAAAACAAAAAGACGAGAAGAGAAACGTACGGCGCCGCTCTCATCCTTGTAGGTCTGCGAGCCAAAGGAGGCGTACTGCGGGAAGAGCGTGAGGATCTCCAGGTTGAAGGCCACGAGGGAGAGCATCATGATGAGAGTCGCCAGGAGCAGGCCCTGGGGCGAGGTGGCGCGGGCCTTGACGTGGTAGAGGGTGATCCACAGGGCGCGGACGCCAATGGCCATGACGCCCGAAAGCGTGGCGAAGAAGATGTACACTACCACGGAACCGACCACGACGTAGTCCATCGGGAAATACTTGGAGATGATGACCAAGAAGGCGTCGAGCGGGTTCCACTTCTTGGGGCGGGTGAGCACGTAGCCGCACGAAAGGCCGCACTCCGAGTTGAGGAGCTTGTCGATGTTGGTCAGCACCATCGACACCAGCAGCACCACCGTCACCACGAAGAAGAAGAAGCCAAACAAGAAGAAGAACGGACGCAGGCACGCGTAAAGCTTGGCGCAGCCTGTCGTTGCAACAAGCAAGCCATGAGAAACGAGATCTCATGGACTCAGAGTCTCTCGGAGGAGAAATAAGATCCACGCACCTTTGCTCGATGTACGGAGCTGCTCGGCGTGGGCGCGCAGCTTGCGCTCCTTGTCGATGAGCGGCGAGAGAGTTCTCTCGTCGCGGCGCGACATGACGGCGCCAGCGCCCATGTACTTGGACTGAAGCGCCCGACGCCGCTCCTGGGTGACAACAAGGTCGGCTTCAACTTCGTTGGCTTCCTCGGAGACATCCTTGGAGCCCTTCATAAAGCCCACCGGGAACGACGCAAAACCAAAGCCCGTGTAGATAAGCCAAGTCACGAGGCCCAGGAGACCCGCGCACGCAAAGGCAAAGTTCATCACCGCCTCGCCACCTACATATACCATGATCGAGGTGGAGGACTCAAGAGTGAGCACCAAAAGTGGTCATCATACGACGCAGAGACGACAAGGAAAAATGAGGGCACAGCCGTACGGTTCTCAGTATCGATGATCTTCTCGACGTACTTCTTGTAGTCCTTGTCCTCAGTCGAGGGCGAGCCGCCTTGCACGAACAGGCCAATCACAAGGATTATAGCGACCGCGATCACCAAGATTATGGTGTACTTGCAGCCCGCATACAAGCGTCGGCAGAAGCCCACATTCTCGCCGAAGGCCTCGTAGAAGAAGTAGGTGAAAGGGATCAACACAAAGATGAAACCCAGAATGCAGCCATACAACACTGCCGACACAATCCATAATGCGTGAGCAGCGAGGAAAGCAATAAAGCGAGAAGCCAGCTCTGCATACCGTAGTACAAGACCTGGATGACATCAATCATGGCGGTCTTGGTGTCTGCAGACAGGTTCGTGTCGGAAACGGCGTAAATGTCCACAGGGATGAGACCCAGGCAGAACATGATAAGGCAGAGCCCCAGCACAGTCACAAACTTGGGCCAACGCGAGTCTGATCTTTCCTCGCGAGCACGATTGAGCTTGGGGTTGGACAAGTACCAAACAATGCCATAGTTGAAAATGAGAATGCCCTGAACAAGCAACCGTGACGGTGAATAAATGCATTCACCCGTCTAAAGAAAGCCAAAAGAAAGACAAACCAAAAGGACAGCAGCAAAGATGATCCACGCGATGGCAATCATGATCTTGCTTGGGGCGTGAACAGAAGGATAGGTGTTTGCGTGTTCTATTGGTTTTCTTGTTGTTTTTTTTTTTTTGAATGATTTTTACGTCTGTTTTTGCGTTACTTGCTGGGCTGCAGAGGACGGAAAGGAAGCGACGGCCGTTGGGTAGTTGTGGCGTTCATTTGCAGTGCGTAGGCCAACCCGGTCGAAGAGATGACGTCTCCCAGGCCCACCTGGTGCAATAAAAATTAAAGGCACGTTGGTCATTCTTGCCCCATGCACGACCAGAGACCAAGACACGAGGGGGGCGTACGGTCCGCGTAGGTCGCTTGCACACGAGCACCGGGGCCAAGTAGTAGACGATGTCGCCCTCCTCCCAGACGGTGACAGGCAGCTGTGGATTGATGATCACGTCGGCGTTCCGCTCGGCGCGGTGCGACTTGGGCAGGGTCTCCTGCAGCAGTCGCACCTCGACCTCGCTAGGCGCCACCTCCCACTTGCCGTCTCCGCAGGCACGGGCGGTGCCACCCAGGCTTCCGCTCACGACCGACGTGGAGCCCGTGCCCCAGCGCCGCCACCGCGAGCTGCTCGTCGAGGCCACCCGTCGTTCGGCCACAACATGGAAGCTCTGCACATGTGGTGTGAGCTGACGAGGAACTGGGCAAGTTGTATTGTTGTTGTACTGCAGCCGCGTACGAGGTAGTGAAAGTGGATGCGCGTGAGAAGCCGCTGCTGAGGGTCCTTGTGGTCCAGCACTTGGAAGACAAGCTTGAGGGCATCGGTCACCGCGTGAACACTCGGGGCGGTAAACGCGCCCAGCCCCAGCTCCGCGATGCGGGCCTGGCACTCGCTCGAGCACCTGTCGCTTCTGCGCAGGCTCTGCACCAGCGACCCGAGCTCCTGCTCGTTGAGACCCTGTGGCCAGCCCCAACCGGCGTGAGAGGTGCAGTAACACTAACAAGGCCGCGGCATGGGGCACTCACCAGCGAGTCGACATGGCCAACCAGCTTTGTGGCGACGAGCCACAGGAGGTCATCGTCGGCGATGGAGGCCAGCTCAAAGTGCACGTCGGTCTTGTAGTCGGTAGCCTCCACGGCGCGCCTGACCGCCGCCACCCGCTCGCCCCTGACCTCGTCTGACTGGCCCTCGAGCAGGTGCAAGCCTTGCGTGTGGTGAACGGGCGTGAGCCGATTACCAGGCATGTTTGGCAGCGAAAGGGGCGTTACCAGCGAGGATGACGAGGTTGGGCTCAAAGAGCTCCATCGACTCGTGAAAGGCCTCGAGGGCCCGCAGCTGGGAGTTGGTCTCGTCATGCACGGCGATGAAGCGGTTGGCCCGGGGCGACATCAGGTGGCCCCACTGGGCCCCGCGCGCGTACTCGAGGATGAGGTGGACCTCGTCCTTGGTGCCCTCGCCGCCCGTGTGCTGAATGCTTGGGTGGAGCAGCTGCGCCAGCCGCGGCCCAATGGGCCCGCCCAGGAACACCTCGCTCCCGAGCTCGGCCAGGCGGTTGGCCATGAGGGCGGCGTTGCCACCGGTCGAGTACACAGCCGATGGCTGGGCTGCAGCGGTGGCCACGAGCTGGTCAAAGAGCGGCACGTCGGCAATGTAGCGCTCCGCGGCACTGCCTTGACTAAAGAAGTGGCCGAACGTCTCGCGCAGCTCGCTGGGAGAGGAAGTCCCGCGGACACGTCAGGTGCGTAACTAAGGGGGTGGCGTATTAGGGGTGGAGCGTACAGAGCCGAGTTGATGATGGCGTGGGACTGCGTTGGGCCTGGTGGTGGCGTGAGCCCGAGCCCATGAGCCACTTCCAGCGCATCGACCACCAAGTCGAGATTGGTGTTGTAGGCCAGTCCTAAAGTGTGAAGTCAAGTGAATGGATGTCACTGAACAGGAATTGAATAACATGAGGTCTGACCTATGAAAAGAGGTTGTGGATGGCCCGTCTTGAGGGCTCGCTGTAGGGCGGCCAGCAAGCCCGCTTCACGCGCATGGGGACCAATAAATCGAGGTTCAGTCGTCTGGGGAAGGAAGGAGGATCGGTCTGCAAAGTAGAGATGGAGTGCGATAGCTGCAAACGCCACTAAACCGGCGATCTTGGCCCAAGCGAACGCCATTTCACCACACTTCCACCGTCGAGCCGACTGGTCAGGGAGCTGACGCTTCTCCTCTCCGTTCGCAACGTGGTCCACTCCCGCCACGGACCTAACTGCAATCTCCGCATTTCCTTTCTTTTCTTTCCTCTCTTTGTTTTTATTCTCATACTGCCGGGTTGTTAGTTGGTCAGAAGCTGTGTCCAGATATCGACCAAGGGCTCCTCGTGTCGATCCTCGTCCCCACCAAAAAGATCGTATTGCTGTTGTTGTTGTTGGTAGTGTTGTGGCTGAGAGGCGCTGCTGTGAGGCGCCGGCGATGGGGACGGCGATGGTGGTGCGGTGGAAGGCTGTTCCTCATCATACTGCCAGCCATCCACGATGGTGATGCTCCACGAGTACTCGCCGTTCACATCGTAAAAGGCTTGCGATCGGGTGAGCGTATGCACCATGCGGCCCTCGCGGTCGAGCATGGGACACGTCACCACGTACACGCCACTCATCGCCTCGGGCTCCAGCTTGTCCCACTCCCGGAACCACAGGCTCAGCGTCTCGTGCATGTGCGGCGGATACAGATGGAACGTGTTGATGTCCCTCAGCTCGTCCTTTAATGATAACAACAACAATGAGAATATCGTGTTAGTGACGGTCGCCCATTGGTCTCACATGGGTTGAGGTTTCTCCTTAGCACGAACCCACGAGTACTTGAAGAGTTGGCGGAACTGCTCGTCGGCGGCGACCAGAATAGGCTTTCTCTGGCGGGCAAACGTCGAGTTGAAGCCCGGAACCGGGAACTGGTGCTTGGGGAGGTAGGCTTGGGTCGACGGAATCATGCGCTCGATCATCCACGGCCGCTCGTAGGACCCGAGCAGGTTGGCCGACGGCAGGATCGCCACCGCGCTGATTTGCCTGAGGTCCAGGGGCGGCTGGTAGTCGAGCGGCGCCAACAGGACCGGCTGGCTCTTGCTTGGCTGGCCGAGCGGAGCTGCGAGCAAGGCCGACTGGGACCGTTTCGTCAAAGAATCGAGGTGCGCCTGAAACGCGCTACTGAAGAAGCGAGTGGATTGCGGCATGTTGAAGCTGATGAACGGTCGCCTCGAGGCCCCGTCCATTGGCGTTGGCGGCCGTAGGAAGCTGCTCCCGGCCGTAGCCGGAAGGCAACGGCGGCCGTTGGTCTGCCAGACGAGCGCCTCTGTGGAGACAGCTGGCGCGGTCGATGTTGTGGAGTTTCTGGAAGTGGAGTGCGCTGCAGGCGTTGCCGTCGTCGTCGCCGTCGTGGTGGCCGCAGGCGCGAGGCGGTCCATCTTGTGTTCCAGGGCGACCTGTCGCTCCATCAGGTGCGTCATCTGCCGCCCGAGGCTGGCGCAGTCCCCGCGCAGCTCGCGTAGCTCCAACAGAATCTGCTGAAGCACGCTGTCTTGCGGTGCGCCCTCCCTCGGCGTAGACGCGGTAGGCGATGGTCTCTCGTCCCCGTCTTGGTTGCTCGCGGGCGACCGGTGGTACGCATCGGCGGTCGAGTGGGCGTCGTGGCTCTGCTGCGGGCGGGCCAGCTTCGCGGGTCGGGGCCCGCTGAGCTGCTGTGGCGGCAGTGCAGACATTACCCACGGGGGAAGTGCCCCCGTGCCTAGAGGCAGCGAGGCGACAGGGGGAGGTGCAGAGGAAGAGGAAGAGGGAGTCAAGGCAGGAGCAAGTGGAGGGCGTCCCCTTTTGCGTGGCCCTTGCGGTGGATCGGTGCATCGGTCCCCTTCACCTGCCTCGACGCAGCGCGTGCAAGGCCGACCGCGATCACACGCCACATGTCGCGCTTGGCAGGTGGCACAAGGACGTCCGCGCAGACTCCACATAAGCCGGTGCGATCAAAAGAAGAACTTCTTTGTTTCTTCGTCTTCTCTTTTTTTTTCCTCCTCTGCCTCGCTCGTGGCCACGAAAAGAGCGTTTCTGACGTACAGGTCGGTATCGCCGGCTGTCGGTACAGGTAGGTGGTGGCCCGTACAAGACGACCCTAGACTTGCCGATGAAGGTTCGCCAACCTCATACCAGTGCGCCAGCACGGAGATGCCGTTGGTAACCACTGAGTGTAGTGCAACCGTGATCGGCAACGCGGGAAATAAAAAGCAGTTAGAACAAGAAGAACGAAGGAAGGCGTTGGATCAGTTGAACTGAGTCCCCCTCCTCATCTATGTTGGGCGCGCCCGGCGGAAGCCGGCCATCCCCGTTCACAGGGCGCTTCTCGTCATACGGGGCGGGCAACAACAAGGATGAAGACGAATTCTTTTATTATTTCGGGGATACAGTGACGGGTGATATCTGGCGAGAACGAAAAGATTGCCTCTACCTCTCCGTCGATGAAGATGATGATGAGGGGGGCGGAAGCGGTAGTCTTCCCTCTTCCACCACGACCTCCTCATCGGACGAGTATGGACGCAATATCGACCTGAGCTGGATAGAGGACGAAAACGAGCGTACCCAACGCGAGCGATGGCAACGCCACCAGCAGCGAAAGGACATACGACGCCGAAAACGAAAACGACGCGAACGTGAAGCCAGAGAAGAAGAGGAACGAAAGCGACGCCTCAAAAACGAAGACGACAAAACGACGCGTTGCACGAGCGACACCAAGGGCGAGGCCGAAGAAGCAGAAGATGAGGATGACGAAGGAAGCGACGACTCCTCGTCGAGCGGGTGGGAGCTTGAGGAAATGGAGGAGCGGGAACTGCGAGAACGGGCCATTTCCTTGCGCGCCATGCGCAAGGCCGCCGGGCTGGCCATCGAGAGCGGCGAGAGCACGGCCACGGAAGAGGGCAGCAGCGCCCTCAGCAGCGGGAGCTGCAGCGACTGGGCTCGGATGGGCTTCGCGGCGTCTAAGGGCGACGGCGCCAACAAGGAGAAGTCGTTCTCGGGCTCCTTCCGGCGGCTGCTGCGCGAGGAGAGCACCAAGGGCGGCCAGACGCTGCTCGTCATCTCCGCCTCGCCGCTCACCAAGCGGCGCGACAAAGAACGAAAGCGACGGCGCGCCCTAAGAGCGAAGGCGAAGCTAGACGATGGCGACCCTGAGGCTCGGCCGTCCGACGACGCTCGACGACCGACCTCAGCATCATCTCCGCTCGCTGCTGCTTCGTCACCGTTGCCCGCGCCGGGACGCACTCGGCCCATCTCGAGCTACGCCGCCGTCCCGTCGTCCGGGGTGTCCTTAACCTTCTTGGCGGCCAAAGAGCGAAGCGGCGGTGGAGTGCAAAAGAACGAAGCAGCGAAGCCGCTCAAAGGCAGTCCTCCTACGATGACTGTCTCATCAGCAGCGGCTCCGGAGCCGCTCGGCAAGAAAATGGCCAAGAGCGGCGGAGTCAAGCTCGACGTGCGGGCGGTCAAGGAAAAGTACTTTGCCGCCTACACGGCCTCCTCCAACCAGGGCCAGGACGACGGCGGCGAGAAGAAGCACAAAAAGCTCAAGAAGAACAAGTCGTCCTCCATGATCTACCGGCGCGACACCAGCGGGCTCAAGTCCGACGCTGTGGCCGCCGTCGGGCCCAAGCCCAGCTCTGCCAACGGGTCGGGATCTGATCTGGGCGGCTCCCATCGGCCCGTCGTTCGCAAGGTAGGCCCCTTCGCACCAGTGCTTGTAATGGAATTTGAAACTGATCCGTGCATGCTTGGCATTCCAATCACACAGGCGCGTGTGGCGGTAAAGAGCGACGATGAGCCGAGCGTGGAAGCTGACCAACCGGCGGCGGGGCGGCGCGAGCGATCGATGACGCTTGAGAACATCCCACCAGCCGTCCTTTCATCCAGCAATCGGCGCGGCAGTGCCTTGTCGTCGTCGCCCTCCTGCTCGTCGTCGTCCTCGTCCTCGTCGTCCGTCTTGTCCCCGCGCACGCTCACCTCATCGGCCTACGGTGTTTTGTCCAAGTCGTCGGCCGCCGCGCTGACGGCCAAGAGCGCCGCCGGCAGCAGCAGCGGGAAGGCGGTGAAGACCAAACTCAAGAAGGGGCGGGCCAAGAGCGAGCCCGCCGAGGTCAAGGCTGGTCTGAGCCCGCGGCCGCGCTCCGACGGCGAGTCCGACGCGTTCGACCGTCACATCGTCGTCCGCCCGCCCCGGCGGGCCGAGAGTGAAGGCGACGAGGAGGGCGGCGCCCGGGCCCGCCTGGCGGCGGCCAGCGCCCCGACGACCAGCGACGAGGACTCGCGGTCGGAGGGCCCCGGCAGCAGTGGCGGCGGCAGCGGAAAAGGCCGCAGCAAGCACGACAAGAACAAGATCAGCCGCAGCGAGAAGAAGGCCCTCAAGAAGAGCGACGGCCTTGGCAAGGGCAAGGGCAAGAAGGACAAGCACAAGGACAAGCCCGAGAAGGACAAGCGCAAGAAGGACGGCGCCGAGGGGAAGCCGCAGAAGCCGAGCGCCACGACCGGCAGCGAAGAGAGCGAGCGCAGCGACAGCGGTGGCGAGAAGCGCTTGCGGGCCAAGGACCGCATCGTGCGGCCCGATGAGGAGAAGGGCCTCAACCAGGAGCAGCCCAAGAAGGAGGGCGACGCCCGGGTGAACGAGTTCTTGCGCGAGCTCGGGCTCGAGAAGTACATCGAAGTCTTCCAGAACGAAGAGGTCGACTGGATGGCCCTCCGGCTCATGAAGGTCGAGCAGTTCAAGGAGCTCGGCATCCCCATGGGCCCGCGCACCAAGATCGCCTGGGGCCTCGACGAGCGCGCCAAGGCCGACATTGCCGCCGCCGCCACCACTGTCACGGTCACCGCCACGGCCTCTGCTGCCACTGACGTCGCCTCTCCACTGGCCGCCGACAAGTCCACGGCCACGCCCGGCTCCAGCCCACGCCCGGTCGAGGACGACCAGACAAGCAAGTCGGCGTCGGCATCGGCGTCGTCCAATGCGTCCTCGCCCGCGCCGGAGGCGACGCCATCCGCCGTGGTCTCTCCAACGTCGTCCCGGTCATTTACGCCCGTGTCGTCCCCCACGCCGACGCCTCGCGACACCGATGCTGACGCCGACGCTGACGCGGCACGACTGGCCTCTTCCGCGGCCGAGAGCGAGAGCGAGACCACGGGCGAGGGTTCTACGTCCAGATCCACACCGCCTCCACCACCCCTGGCCCCAAGCGCCGACAAGACATCCACGCCCGCGCCCGCGCCTGTGTCAGTGTCGACACCGTCACCGCCGCTGCCGAACGAAAAGGCCAAGAGCCGTCGCGAGATTCTGGGCACCATCGGTCGCGCGCAGGTGCTGCGGCCCCGCGTCGGAACAAGCCCCGGCGAGGCCACGTCGGCGCTCGAGAGCCGCAAGGCCCAGACGATGACGCTCAGTCCCCAGCAGGTCCACGAGCTCCAGCAGCACCGTCTCCGCGCCCAGGCCGAGAAGGCCGCGGCCGCGGCTGCCCCCGCCGTTAACGCGACGAGCGAGAAGCTTGGCATTCCGAAGGGCCACATCACGCAGCTCCGGGCCCGCTTCGAGGCGCAGGTCTCCGAGTCAAGCGAATCGGCGCCCAATAGTCCAAGCAGCTCC
>NAVB01000195.1:0-21530 GCA_002179805.1 Acanthamoeba lenticulata | reverse complement strand
CCAGCTGTGCCCTTGGTCAAGCTGCACAAGACGCTACAAGCGATCATGGGCTGGGAGGACAGCCTGAAGTACATGGTACGCCACGTGGAACCTGCTGCATGTCCCGCTCCTCATGATCATTTCATCACCCAAGGCCTTGCTGACGAAGTGAGTGTCTTGCAACCTACGTCACAGTTCCTCACCAGCGATGGCGTACCAATCGCAAAGCACCACAAGGACGAGTTGCCTTCGCTCTCGGACAGCCGCATCAGGCTGGCCTACATTGTCAAGGACAGCGGCGACCAGGTTTGTCTTGTGGCTTGGCTTCACGTGAAGAACACAGTGTTGCGCCTTTCATACGTCACTCACCAGCGGACTTGCTTCCCCAGTTCTACTACCAGTATGGTCCATGGGCTCACAGGCTGATCGTTGAAACTGTCGGTGCGCCCCGACGCAATATTCCGTCCACTCGTGGTTCGTACACACACACGACCTTGTTCTGTTGTTGACGCCAGCTCACGTCTCTGCTTTGCTGTGTTGGACTTTTTTTGTTTTGGATTTGCTCTTTTGTTTGCTTTTGCTTTTTGTTTTCCTTGTTTTCCTGACCAGTGATCTCGGGCTTGGGCCTTTGTCCTGCTGACGACATCGCGCCAGAGAGTTTCGTGGGTTCGTCTCCTCTCCCAAGTCTACTGTTGTTTTGCTTTGTTGTTAGCACGTGTTTTTTTTTGTGTGCGAAAGCGGTCCGACTGGTTGCCATGGTGTTCTTGTCTCCGATCTGCATCGCAACATATGTTCACAGCGGCCCATATATGGCAAATTTTATGCGGTTACAACCAATGCTCTACAGACACTTTGCAACGGAACGGCGGTGACACGGGCACCTTTTCGGTCGACGCCGTCAACGCGCAGCTCATGGCAGGTCAGACGTTTTACATGCGCATCCCGGCCAGCGCGAGCAAGGAGCACGAGGAGCTCATGTGCCTCCGCGCCATGCGCACGCCCGTCAACATCCTCGCCACGCCCTTTGCCGAGGGCAGCGGCAGCGGCAGCGGCAGCGCTGCTGGGCCCTCTGGGTCCTCCTCCACTGTCTTATCGCAGCCCGCCGACGCCTATTCTTCGCCGAACTCGTGTGGCCTGCCGTCGGTGGCGCCGTCGCCGCCCTCAGGCCCCGCCACGCCGGGCGCCACAGCTGCGTCGGCCAAGTCGCTGACGTCGCGCCCTCCGCCGCAGCCCGCGGCCTCCTCCTCTTCTTCGTCATCGTCGTCGTCATCGACCTCGTCGTGGACGTCGCCGCCACAGCCGCAGCAGCAACAACAGCACCGGGACTCGTCCACTGCGTTGGCGCACGGCCATGCGCCGCACCACTCGGGCTCATTGCCAAACCACTACTGGCCGTCGGCCCTGCAGCAGCATGACCTCGCGCTGTGGCGGAATGAAGCGCTCGAGGAGTCTGGCGAGCGACACCTCTCGGCCCCGTCGTTCTTCCCCCCTTCGTCCTCGTCGTCTTCCTCGTCGACGACGACAACAACAACATCGTCGTCCTCCTTCTCGTCGTTCACGTCCGAGCTGGAGCACGGCGTGCTCGATGCGGAGAACCACCGGTTCTATGGGGCCATGGCGCGCTATGGTGATGGCAGTGACGGCCCTCCCCTGCTGACGCAGCAGTCGACCTGGCCAGCGTCGCCCAACTACGACTCGCTACATCCTCCTCAACTCCACTACTCGCACAACTTTAACCACCAACACCAACATCACCAACAGCAGCAGCATCAACACCATCTTCCATTTCCTACACAAACGCTCCCGCCTTTTTCCTCTTCGTCTCTCTACGCGCACGACATCTACTCGACCTATGGTGGTGGCGGTGGTGGAGGAGATCGTCTCCCGCCGCTGTCGGGCGGCGCTGGCCTCTTCTCGCCAGACTCTTCGCCACCGCAGCCCTTCTTCTCGCCGTCCTGGTCGTCGGCGGCGACCCCAACGTCCTCGGTCTCGGCCCCGATGCCATTACCGCTCTACGGCCATCCGTCCCCTCCGACGGCCACAGCTGCCTCATCAGGCCCGGTCCTGCCGCTGCCCTTCTCTTCTTCCTCTTCGTCAGCCCCATCAAGCAGGGGGGACCAGGCACCGTCGTCTTGGCCGCCTGTCATGCCGTCATCATCCTCATCAACGGCCCTACCCTTTGCTGCTGCGGCGCCTTCCCCGAGCTTTCCGCCCGCTTTCCTGCTGGGCAAGCCCAAGAGCTCTGGAGGAGGTGGAGATGCCAACCGCCCAGGTGTGTGAGAGATGCCACCACGCCATGATGATCGGCGCCACACATACAGTGTTAGGGGACGATCTGGAGTTAGAGAGTGTCGGCCTATAAATAAACAACAGAAGAACTTCTACATTGCGTTCTCTCTTCAAACTGTTGAGAGTTTGTGCTGGACATCTGTCACAGGCCCCCTTCTCACGGGACCGAGGAAAAAGTGAGAATTGCCAATCCTCGCTCTCCCTGCAACAGTTCCGTACCCGCCGGCCTATTACTGGCCACCGGACCTTTCGGGTAAATCTTTTTAAGGAAAGAACATTGGAAGAGCAGCTTGCCTTGAGGCCATTGGCCCAATGAGTTGGGGCGGAAACGAACAAGTCGCTAAGGAAGACGAAAACAAGGTGGGAGTGGAGGAAGGCTGGGCCACTGAACCCTGCTGGTGACAGATAGTGGCGGGCCCTCAGGGCAGGATGTACGTAGGGCAAAGGTCGTCGCTAATGCCGCGGCCAAAACCCTCGCCTTTGCCCTGGGTAGTCTCCCAGGGCCCTGGAGTGCCTTAGGCCCACCTGTAGACAGACAACGGCCACAGCAAAACCCGGACCTTCCGCTAGCCAAACAAATCGCGGCCTTTTGTGTGAGCACGGGCACAGAAACAAGCAGAGCTTGACTGAGCCCCCCTGTGTGTAGAGAACCCACCGCTTAGTGAACCCCGCAACTCTTTTTGGTACCTAAGCACACTGCGCCCGGTCAACCTCCAGCGCACCTCACCCCCCCACAAACGAAGAGGAGCAAGAAGTAGAGAGATGAAGAAGAGAGCTGCAGAGATGAAAAACAAGAAAAGATGTTGATTCTTCCAACATCTTCATGTGCTGGCGGCTTCTTTCTTTTCTTGTCTGTCGTTTTGTGTCGCAAGTTTCATTTTTCTCTCTTCCTTTTTTTCTTAATATCTGTAGGCTAATCTTCTTCTTCTGCAACACAGGCAACTAGCCAGTAGAGGCCACACACCTGCACAAACTACGTTCCATGAACAGCCCGGGCGGTTGCCAAACCGATGTGCACCACAGTGGCGACAGCAGTCCAGAACAAACGATTTATAATCCTCGCCTCGGCGCCTCGTCTAACTTCGGCGTCTCACTAGGCCCATCGACATCCTCATCCTCTTCGATCTCGACACCAAGGCCACATCTGCCGCCCCCGCTCTTGCGGCCCATCGACGACCTCTCTTCCTACCACACCACCAAGGAGCTCCGACTTGACGACTACGCCGAGGTCAACCAACCAGCCAATGGCCACTACAGCTCCTCGTCGACGACGATCTACGATGCCTACTACCCCCCTTCGTCGGCCTCTACATCGTCCTCTAGTACTATCTCGTCCAGCAGTTCACCGAAAGCTTCGGTGTCATCTTCTGCGTCCACTATCTCGATCGACTCTGCAGGACCCGACTACGACATGGCCATGCTAGATGACAAGATCTTGCACTTCACATCGACGCTAGCTGCGGCAGCCAGCGAAGCAGGTGCAGACGGCAAGAAGGAGCACAACATCGATGACCTACAGCGAAAACTACACTTTTACCAGGTCATGCTCTGGTACGTTACGCCTCTATCTCTCTCTCTCCGTGCCTTGAGGTCAGTTTGGATTCAAAAGGGGATGCCGTTGAGGGCGTTTTTTGCGCCTTTTGGCTTTGATGTGGCCGTTCCTCGTTGACGGTCAGACCTGATACGACGACGCAAAAACAACCTGATCTTCCCCCTTTGTTTTGGGGCCACCCACTTCATCATCTTCTCCCTCACTGCGCCACAAGAGGGCCAGAAGGGCCAGAGATCCTCCATGTCTCCCCCTCTCTCTTTTGCCGTGGGCGCGTTCGTGTAGCGGCCGCCCAGCACGCGGACGCCGTCCGTGTACGTGTGCTTGCCGGCGGACTGAGCCGGCACGTGGGTTGTCTAGACAACCCCTGTCGCCCAAGAAATCCGGAAATTCCTGCCGCGGCAAGAAGCTGGCAGTGGAAAATTTCTTTGGCCGATCTGTCAGGCCATGAGGCTCAACAAGCCGCGGCCATCTTGTTCCTGTGTTGACGTCTGTTTATGTCGATCGATTATGTTGTTTCTTTCTATTTTTCCTTGTCTAACCAGGATGTGTGTATGCTCGGTGCAGGTTGAAGCGAAGCTACCGACTTGGCGGGGAGACGTCGCTCACCAAGCGATGTGTCTACCAGGACTACAGCAACATGTGCACCAACAGCGGCACGCCTTGTCTTTTCTCGCCGTCGGTGTTTGGCAAGGTGATCAAGCGCACTTTCCCCGATCTCAAGTACCGCCGGAGGCGGATCAACCGCCGCATCAACGCCCACTACGACGGCCTCGAGCGCGTGCGCGAGTACTTTGACGCCTCGGGCCAGCCGCGAGTGGTGCCTATCAAGCAGGAGGAGCGCGAGGAGGCCGAGCGCCTCCGACTCGAATTCCAGGACAAGAAGATCGGCGGCCGGCAGGGCGGAGGCAAGCCCAAGAACAGCGAGGCGCAGTCTGGTTCGCCAGCCACGACCAAGCGACCGCGCAAGACCGTCGTCAAGAAGGAGGTCAAGCGCGGCAGCGACGACAGCGACTACGTGCCCGAGGGCGAGAGCGATGGCACTCACGGCAGCCTCCACGAAGACGACGACGACAACGAGGCCGAAGAGGACGACGGCGTCGGCCAGCCCAAGAGCCAGCGCCCGCGCCAGGCGCCTGACGGCATCCACAGCCTGCCAGGCGACCACGTCGCTGGTGGCGGCGGACACGGGCAAGGACCTCTGCCCGACCCCTTCTGGCGCGACTGGACGCTCCCGGCCGATGGCTATTACGTGGCCGGCGACCGCCCCGGCAGCCAACCGGGGCCGCCACCGCCGCTGCCGCACCTCCCGCCCTACGATTACGCCACAGGGCCTCACGGCAGCGAGCCGGCGTCGTCGCACTACGCCGGCTTCACGCCCGCGCCCTTCCTCGACAGCGGACCGGCGCTGGCCATGTCCTACTCGTCGTCCACGACGTCGGCCGTGTGGCGGCCGCCACCCCTGCCCAGCCACGCATTTTTGTCTTCTTCCTCTCCTTACGGACTGCCATCATCAGGCTTCGCCTCGCATCCTCCTTCTCTTCCTCCTCACCCTTCGGGTTCCTCGCTGCAGTCGCGCTACTTGCCCTCTCCCCCTTCGTTCCACCACAGCTCGAGCCCTGCTTCCTCGTCCTCCTCGTCGCCGTCTGCGCACGCGTCGCTGCCCTCGTTTCCACTGCCGTCGACCTTTGCGCCGTCTCCCTCTGCCTTTCCGCCACCCTCCTCCACGAGCAACCACCCTTGCCCATGCCCGTCTTGCTTGTCGGGCCGGCCCTACTACGAGGCGCCCTACCATCACTAGGCGCATCCCCATGCACGCTACACAAAAAGAACAAGCTGCTTATTTATGTCATTCTGTTTTTCTCAAATCACAAAAGTATGGACTTCAGATCATGAGGGTTGTCACAAACATTGGGCAACACAACAGAGAACTGAGCAAGGCTTGTTTGGCCGTCGTGCTGTGTGTGCGGTTTTGGCGGGAAAGACGCTGGCAAAATTTCGGTGCTTGAAAGGTCGGGCAGAGACAATTCGATTTGGACCTGGCGAGGAGGGGTGAGGCGCGAGAGAGGCGCAATGGCAGAACTGGATGAGGACGACGACATTCTTCGTCCCATCCCAGGGATTTCTCGCGATGCAGAGTTCTTGCCCCGAGCAGGTGGAACTGTATCGAGCAAATCCATTCGCGCTGCTCCGCCTCTTGATCGTGATTTGCCACGGTCTGTCATGGAAGAAGAGAGCACGCAAGAAGATGACGATTTTGAGGCCGACACTGAACCCTACTTTGCAGAAGCACTAGGCAATTTCGAGCTTGCTCCTGATTCCCAGTCCTACGACGATGACGACTCACAAGCACCTACCATTCCTCTGCCCGACTACGCGCTTGATGCGCTCCCTCCTTCGCGAATGTGCGATAAGCCCGCTGTCGCTACTCGCGCCGGCAACGTCGATTTGCGCAGCATTCAGCGTCTACGCGAGAAGGAGAATCGCCACGACTACCCCAACTCGCCCGTCGTGGACACGCAGCCCTACGTGCTGGTGAAGGCCACGCCCAAAGCTCCTTCATCATCCAGCACAATGATGCGTCAAGGCGGTCCATCAAGCGCCTTGGCTACATCATCCTACTCGGCCCCTGGCTCGAGCGCCGCCAAGGGAAGTCGGCGTGAGGTAATGGACTCACCCTACGGTGTGGGCCGTAGCGCTGACAAGGCGACCAAGGCCGCCCCGCCGCCATCTCCCTGCATGCTGTCGCCCTTAGGGCCCTCGTCGACGCCGCCTCTCGGACCGAGGCAGCCGCTGCGCCAGGCCGCGACCTCGCCCTTCACCCCGGCGCCATCGCCGGCGCCCTCGCCTTCGCCGTGCTCGCTCACGCCCACACAGCCCTACCTGCGTCAGCATACGACCCTCCGCGCCTCAGACTACGCGCAGCAGCAGCAGCAGTTGTTGGCTCCACCCCCGTCCTCGCCCCTATGCTCGCCGTCTGCCTCGCCCACGTCATCGCCCCTGCGCTCGGCCTCGGCCTCGCCCTCGAATTGCTCCAACCCGTCGCCCGGCAGTCCCCAAACTGGCTCGCCCGCGGGCTCGCCCTCTTACTGCGGCTTTCGCTTGTTCCCCTTTGGCGGCAGCGGACACAGTGATGAAACGGCAGCTGGCACACCACTGCATAAGCGCAAGAAGATGGAAGCCACCGGTGATGACATGGAGGCCGAGGCCGCGGCGCTGGACGAGGACGTGAGCCACGTCTCCCTCTCGATAGATTCGCCTTCGCCCGTGGCCCCCGCTTTGACTTCGACTTCGACGTCACGTACGGCCACAACATCGACGACCGTCGATCGGCGCAAGCGAGCGCTTCCCTCACCGCGCTCGTCGCCCAGCTTGCTTACCGAACGGCAGCCGAAGAAGTCGCGTCCGACAGTCTCGGCGGCTGCCGCACTGACCGACGCCGCGCGGAGGCGGCTCAACTTCTCGCACGGCAGCTCAGGCGCCAGCCCCACCTCAGCCAAAACTCAGGCGAACATCAACCGCTTCCTCATCAAGAAGTCGGCAACGACAACTGTGGAACCGGCCGCTCAGCGGATCGACCTGCTCGACGACACAATTGAGGTCGATGATGAACACGACAGCGCTGGCGCCCGCGCCTCTGCGCCGCGGGCATCGTCGGATAAGGACAAGCCCAAGCCCAAGTCGGCCCCGCTCCAACCCGGCTGGCTCCGGCGAGTGGCGACATCAACAGTTGCGGCGCCTTCAGAAACAGCGCTCGAGCGCGACAAGCCGAAACCGCTCCTCAGCCGAAGCAACGGCAGCACCGGGGCAGCGGCCATGCGCAGGCCGCCCAAGCCGTTCCTCGATCGCGCCGCCAAGTCGCGGTCGTCGCCGCCGGAGCTGACAGACCTGCGCCGACAGCAGCGACGGCGGCCGGAGCAGCTCGACCTTCTCCTCGACAGCGACGACGAGGACACCACCGACATGGACAGCAATGCCTCCGGAGCGGCGAGCGAGCTGGTAGCCGGCCGACGCGTTGGTGTTGGCCGCCGACACGAGGACAACTCATCGGCGGCGGTCGGGGAGGAGGAGGAGGAGAAGGAGGAGGATGAAGACGACATCGACTCGTCGTGGGAGGCCGAGAACTCGGCTGCGCTGTTCCTTGAGCGTGACGTGGCTGGTGACCGCCGCATCAGAAATCGCGTCAAGAAGTCCCTCAAAACCATTCGCCCGCTGGCCGCCTCAACTTCATCCTCCACGACGACCACCTCCACTTCATCATCTTCGTCTTCGTTCTCGGCGCGCCGGTTCCAGACCTCCAAATCAATGAACGACATCACTTCTGGCCGCACATCATCATCAGTTTCTACTTCTTCTTCGTCTTCATCAACGACAAGTCTGTTCGCGACGTTCTCGCGCCCGATGAGTACGACGACGCCGCTCGCTGGGTTTGGCGCCGCTACGCGCAAGACCAAAGCCGACAGCGACGACAACCAAAGCAGCAACAGCCAGGCCTCCGCGGGAGACGGGACCTGTGCCGCCGACGCGGGCGTCATTGCCGACCTGTATACGTCGCTCCAAGTCAACGCCGACCTCGACGCCGAGGCCGACCAGCCCTCGCTCCTCAAGGTGCGCCGTTAATACGTCCCCCTTTTTTCCGTCCCTGCCTTTGCCTTTCCCGTCCGATGAACTGAGTCTCATCCCGGGCGTGCAGGTGTCGTTGCTCAAGTACCAGCGACAGGGCCTGGCCTGGATGATGTCGCAGGAAGAGGACCACCGCCCCGCCAAGGGCGGCATCCTCGCCGACGCTATGGGCCTCGGCAAAACCGTACGTGCCTGCTTGGCTTTTTTTAAAAATTATTTTTCATTCATTCACCACGTAATTAGAGTAACCGTTCGAGACATCATAATTTGAAATAACAACATGATATAACGAGATGAGTGGGCGGGGTACAGATTCAAATGCTGTCGCTCATATTGGCCAACCCGGCGCCGGCGGGAGCGGCGGGCAAGACGACGCTGATCGTGTGCCCGCTGTCCATGCTCGACCAGTGGCTCGACGAAATCCGCCACCGCGTCCAGGGCAGCCGCCTCCAAGTCAACGTCTACTATGGCAATAACCGCATCAAGGACTCGAACTGGCTCCAGAAATGCGATGTCGGTACGTTCTTTGTTCGTTTCGTAAAATAATTCATCGTATTAATTCTTCATTTTATGACTGGTGTTGCGCGTGGCAGTGTTGACAACGTACGGGACGCTGGCGGCCGAGTTCGTGACGCGGGTCCGCCAGCCCAAGGGCGCGCGTGCGGCGTCGCTGTCCCGCCCGGTGGGCTGCCTCGAGAGCATTTCGTGGTATGCGCGCGCCTCTCTTTCTTCTCTTCCACTGAGGCAAAGCCCCAAAGAGACTAAGCCACAGAGTCTCTTTCTCTTTCTCGTCTCGTTCTGGGCGCAGGCACCGGATCGTGCTGGACGAGGCCCACCTGATCAAGAACGCCGGCACGCGCACCTGCAAGGCCGTCTGCTCGCTGCAGGCCGATCGCCGCTGGTGTCTCACCGGTATCCACGAGTCTCCCTCCTCTTGACGCTGCTGCCTCCTTTCCCCAATCATGAGGACTGAAGGCTCTGTGGCCCGCCTTCACAGGAACGCCGATCCAGAACAGCCTCGAGGACGTGTTCAGCCTGCTTCACTTTTTGCGCGTCGAGAACTTCAACGATACCTGGTGGTACGCCAATTTTTCTTCTTACTAGTCGGCGCTCTATCTATTGGGTAGTGGATAAGCTTATTGACCTCCTGATCTAGGTGGAACCTGATGATCATCAAGCCCATCCGGCGAAACGACTCAACCGGCTTCATGCGGCTTCAGGTACCCCCAAACAAAACAAAAACAAAAACAAAAACAAAACAGCAATGAATACCATGTTTACAACTTCGACAACAGAATATATTGCAGACGGTGCTGTTGCGCCGAACGCGAGAGCACAGGATCGACGGGCAGCCCATCGTTTCTCTTCCGCCCTGCCAAATCGTGCAGAAGGCGATCGAGTTTGCCCCGATGGAGCGCCAGTTCTACGATACCCTCTTCAGTACTGCCGTTATTCTTGCTTATTGTTTCTTTTTATGTTGGCTTGTTATTCATTTACTTGCGTTACGCGTGCAGAAAATGCGCAGTCGGTTTTCAACGATTATCTCGAGAACGGAACTGTCCTCAACCACTACGTCCACATCCTGGAGCTCCTCCTTCGGTAACCATTTATCATTCATTCTCATTCATATTTGCTTTTTCTCATCTCTTCAAAACGGCTGGGGCGAGGCCAGGCTGCGGCAGTGCTGCAACCACTACTTTATCGTGCTGATGTGTCTGACGATGCCGGCCATGCGCTCGACGCGGCCTACGATGGAGGGCCTCCAGGCCGAGTACCGCCGCATCATGCGGCTCCTCGAGCTCAAGAAGGCCGGCAAGTCGTCGTCATCGTCCCACAGCCAGTCGCAGGACGACGCCGACGCCGAGGCCGGTGTCGCGGAAGCCGAGGTTAAAGCCGAAGCCGAAGCCGAGGAAGACGCCGGCGCCGAGGCGACGACAGGCACGCCGACGAAGCGGCGGAGGGGGGAGGCCTCGACGGTGAGCCTCACGCCCACGCGGCGCGGCGGCGCGTTCGACCTCCCGGTCCCGCTGCTGGCCGACATCCTCACGCCGGCGGGCAGCAGCCGCCGAGCCACGACGTTAGGCGCCGGCCGTTCCCTGGGCGACGATGGCGAAATGACGGCCGCCATCTGCCCTCTGTGCCTGAACGGGCTGGAGGCGAACGTGGTGTCGACGCCGTGCGGCCATCGCTTCTGCCGCGAGTGCATCGAGGACCACTGGGAGCAGGAGTACGCCGGCGAGAGCGCGGGCAACTGTCCCGTGCAGGACTGCCGCCGCCGATTCGCCATCAGCCGCCTTCAGGCCGTCGTCGACGAACAACAAAAGCCGTCAACGGCCCACCGCCGACACCTCGACGTCGGCCCGGAGCTAAGCACGAAAACGAAAGCGAAAACGACGAAAGCCAAGAGGCCGGAGCTTGAGTTTGCTGGCCTCGGCCGAAGCAGACAAACCAAGAGCTCGACTCCTTCCAGCAGCGAAGAGCAAGACTCGCACGGTGACGCAGCTGGTAGCGGTGGTTGTGGTGATGCCGAGGCAAGTGTTGGCGACGACCAGTACCAGCAGCATCAACATCAACAGCAGCAGCAGCAGCAGCAGCAGCACACGTTCATGCAGAGCTCCAAGGTCAGCGCCCTCATGGAGGAGGTCCGCCGGATGCGCCAGGACGACCCGACCAGCAAGTGCCTCGTACGAGCCCAACCCGCTCGTGACGTGTTCCAACCAATTGGTTAATACCAAAATTATCAACTGTTTGACCAATCAACCACACGCAGATCTTCAGCCAGTTTACGATGTGCCTGGACCTGATCGAGCTGGCGCTGCACGCCGAGAACGTGGAGTACACGCGGCTCGACGGGAGCATGAGCAAGGCCCAGCGCGTCGCCGAGATCGCGCGGTTCAAGGCCGACGCGTCCGTCGCCGTCTTTCTGATTTCACTCAAGACCGGCAACTGCGGCCTCAACCTCATTCATGTACGATGCCTTTTCTTCATCATCATCATCATCTCTGCTGCATGTCCTAACGCGTGCATGTACTTGTCGACATCACAGGCGTCGCACGTCTTCTTGATGGACCCGTGGTGTACGTTTGCCAAAACATCAACTTGGGCCGCCCTCCACGACTTGACTGACGATAATCACGTGATGATGGCGACAACTGCTCCAATAACAACAACAACAGGGAACCCGTCGGCGGAGCAGCAGGCGATCGACCGAGCGCACCGGCTGGGCCAGGAGCGACCCGTGACGGTCGTCCGCTTCATCATTCGGGATTCGATAGAGGAGCGCATCCTCGAGCTCCAGGTTCGTTCGAGTTCCACCACCTCCACCCCAAGGCTTTCTTTTCTTTTCTTTTCTGCTTTGTGATGCGTGGAGCACTCAACGGGACGGACATGTACAGGACAAGAAAAGGAAAATCGCGCAGGGCGCCTTTGCTGGCGGGGCCGACCTTGGCCAGCAGGCGCGCGGCCTCGCCCTCAGCGAGCTCTGCCAGCTCTTTGAAAAATGAAGCGGCTGTAAGTTTGACGACATTCTTTCCCTTTCTGTCGCTTTCGTTCTTTTTTGCTTTGGCCCAACTCCGTTTTCTGCAGAAGACGGCGGAGCGAGCCAAGGTCCACATCATCCGGTGTTGTTCCGGCGGCCGTTGTTGGACGGAAGAGATACGCGGCAACGGAAGCAGAGCCCAGAGGCCTATCGCTCCACATAAAACTCGTCGCGCAACGCCATTGGGCCAAAGCTTTTAACTAAGATATTTGAGATATTCATCTCGCCCAAGAGGGCACAAGATACAGAAACTCGAGGAACAAGTTTAAGATTCCGACAACGGGACCGACCTCGGCCCACGAGTCCCAACTGGCCTGCCTCCTGGCGCCAAGAGAAAGAGGCAACGTTTCAGCAGAATAGACGACGCCGCTCTCGGCTCCGTAACCGATAAACTTCTCAGTGCCCGACAAGCCACACACCACACACGACCAACCTCGCTGAGCAAAAGACAAGACTCAGCACCAAAACAAAACAATACACTACACACCCAACCACCACTTTTTAATTTCACTACAAACGACGAACATCACTATGTCGAGCATGACCGCTGTCCGCATGACCACTTCCTCTTCTGCCACAAGTGCCTTTGCCAGCTGGCGAAGGGCCTTCGCCAGTGCCTTCCACGCCCCCTATGGCGCCGCCACCTCCTGGTCTCGGTGCGTTGGTCCTTCCCAAATTTCCTCTTCTCCCTTTCGCGTATTGTTTTTGTTGGACCAATGGGGCACCAGCTCACTCTCTTGCCGGCCTTTATCCTCCACAGAGCCAAGAACGCTGCTGCGTGGGGCGGGTTCTTCTTCTTCCAGGCAGCCATCTTCCACCCCTACTCGCACCAGAGGCCGCAACAGACCCCCACAACTGAGCGACGACCTCGGGCCTAAGAAGTGGTCTTTGTAAACACCCCAGTGTAGATAGTCTGTACAACCCTTTTCAGAAAAGCACCAAAACAAAAAAATTGTGTACATGCCATTTTCGCGTTTTTTTTATTTCAGTTATCATTTTTTCAGTCCACCAATTAAAAAAAAAAAAATAAATGGAGCCGTCTTTATTGCACCATTTAGTTGTTGGAGATGGACGAGCTTCCGAACGAGCTGTTGTGCGTCGTGCTTGCGTTTCTCCCATGCCGTGTGCGCTTTGGCCAGTGCACGCTCGTGTGCCACCGTTGGCGTGTCCTGATAAAGGACGAAGAAGCGGCCTCGGGCGGCCCTCCGTGCGTGCGGATCAAGAACGGCTCGCCCGCCTACAACGAACTCTTGCGCGTCGCCGTTTGTGCAGCTGACCATGGCGCTGAGCATTCCGCGTACTTTGGGCTCTTCAAGTTCTGCAATGCGGCCGCCTCGGCGGGCCACGTGGGCTGCCTCGTCGACCTGCGCCAACGCGACAAATGCGGCTGCAGGTGGGGCGTCACCACGACCTACGTCGCGGCCTATCGAGGACACGCGCACATGCTGCGTTGGCTCATCGAGTCTGGCTGTCCCTGGCAGAGCGAAGAGAAGGGCCGGACGTTCAGCCCGGCAGTCGTCGCGTCGATCCGAGGAGGCGCTGTCAATTGCCTCACCTACCTCCTCTCCATTGGTGTCTCTACGCCCGAGGACGCGTGCGCGCAGGCCGCCCAGACCGGGCAGCTGGCGATGCTGCAACACCTTCACCAGCGCGGCGACCCGTCGTGGACCAGCAGCGTGCTTCAGTGCGCCGCGAGGAATAACCACATGCCGTGCGTGGTCTACGCTCACCAATGCGGGGGCCTGCCGCTCAGCCACGTCGACTGGCTTCAGGTCATAGAGCGCCAGGGCGAAGACGCCATTCTCTACGCCTTTGCCAATCACGGCTTGACCCCCACACGGGAGCTCATGGAAAAGATCATCTACTCTGGTTGCCTTCGGTCCTTTGTCTATATGCACCAGACCGTTGGTATGGAGTTTGACCCGGACCACTTCAACTGCGCCGACCGTTTGTTTCCTCGCCATGAAAGCTGTTTCCTGTACGCAGTCGAGCACGGCATGCAGGCCACCACGCACCACCTGGAGGTCGCGGCCACGCACAACATGACCGAAATCCTCGACTACGGCCACGACAAGGCCGGGCTGGCCCTTCAGCCCCGGGAGTGGGTGACTGCCGCCGCAACGCAGAGATCGACGCTCCAGCACGCGTTCGACAAGCAGTGGATTACGCCGCACGAGTGCGCGGTCGAAGCTGCGCGCCAAGGCGAGGTAAGCCTGGTTCAATGGTTGGCCAACCGCGGGTGCCCGATCGACATCGAAGTGCTGCACGGGTCGGTGTACTCGTGCCAAGTGGAGGTCATCCAGCTGGTCACGAGGCTGTCGGGCCTCGCGTGGGATGCGGCGATGTGCGAGATCGCCGTGGCCCAGAAAAGCGGCGCCACGCTGCGCTTCCTCCACGAGGCCGGTTGTCCCTGGGACTGGCAGGCCTGCTGGCGCAGGACGGGGATCCGCAAGGGAAAGGGCTGCCGAAAGTACCTCTTGCGCCACAAAAGCTGTTCCCACAGCCCTTTCTAAACAAATTAATAAAATTCAAATTCTAATCTATTTTTTAACTTTTATTAGTAGTGGAAGATGTGTTTACAAGGCTGTATCTACAAGTTATGTGGGTGGACCATTGTTGGTTGGTTACTCTTCATGCGTGGTGGCGTGGTGATTGGGCGGGGGAGTGGCCCCACGGGTGCCGACCCATCGCTTGAGGACGCGGGCCAGCATGGTTTTGGTGAAGGGTTTGGACAGGAAGTCGTCCATGCCCACGGAGAAGCACTTTTGCTGGTACTCCTTGGTGGCCGAGGCGGTGAGGGCGACCACGGGCGTGCGCGGGATGCCCGTCACCTTCTCCTTTTCCCTGATCTTCAACGTCGCATGGAAGCCGTCCAAGATGGGCATCTGTTGCGGCCAATCAGAACATTTCAAAACAAAAATTAAAATTTTGATCAAGATTTAAATAAAACAAAACATAATAAAAATCATATGTGAAAATATTTAAACTATGCAAAAAATATGGCATGAGAGCAAACGTACCTGGCAGTCCATGAGGATCACGTCAAAGGGCTCGATGGCCTCCTCGAGCACGGCCAAACACACCTCGCCATTGCCGGCGACGGTGACCTGGCAGCCGAGGCAGTAGAGCATGCGCTTGGCCACCTTCTGGTTGACCTCGTTGTCCTCCACGAGGAGGATGCGCGCGCCCTCGAGCATCATCTTGGGGCTCGTCGAGGCCACGATGGTCGACAGCGATGTGGTCGAGCTGGACAGCGACGAGATCGACCCAAACGAGGAGAGCGACGGCGACGGCGAGGGCGACGACGACGAGCCGCAGCCGCAACCGCCGAAGCCGCCGATGTTCGAGTACGACGGCGAGGGCGACGAGAAGGGCGACGACAGCGACGTCAGCAGCGAGGCCGAGAAGGACGACACCGAGAAGTGGCCGCCGCCGCCGCGGGGCGACTGCGGGGGCGAGGGCGACGTGGAGGCCGAGGACGAGCCCTCGAGGGACGCGATCGAGGAGCTCGACGGCGACTTGGGGATGACCCGCGAGCTCGTGGCCAGCGAGGACGACGAGGGCGTCGGCGACAGCGGGAAGCAGAGCGTGGGCAGGGTCGACGACGAGAACGTCTTCTTCCTGTTCATGGTCGGCAGTCTTGGCGTCGTCGACGCCGACGACGAGGCGCTGTGGTGGACGGACGTCTTCTTGGCCACGGCCACGGGGATGGAGCTCGACGCGTTGAAGGGCGCCCACTCGCAGTAGTCGTCGCCCTGGGGCGGGACAAAGGTGGGCAGCTTGACCGAGAAGAAGAAGGTCGAGCCCTGCCCGAACGTGGACTGGTAGCCGATGTCCCCGTGCATGGCCTCGCACAGGCGCTTGCTGATCGCCAGCCCGAGGCCGCTCCCGCCGTACCGCCGCCTGATCGAGCTGTCGACCTGCGAAAAGCACTACAAAAACAGAATAAAATTTTAATTTAAATAAAATAATTGTTATTATTTTTTGAAAGTAACACCAAATATTTTAATAAAAATTTGAATCATTAGGAAAAAAAGAGAGAAAAAAGCGTACGCTAAAGAGGTGGGACTTGTGCTCTTCGGCGATGCCGATGCCCGTGTCCTTGACCTCGACGGTGATGAGGTCCTCCTCCTTCTCGTCGTTGACGACGCACACGGTGACGCGCCCGCCCTCGGGCGTGAACTTGATCGCGTTGGAGACGAGGTTGAACAGGATCTGCCTGAACCGCAGCGGGTCCCCGACGTGCATGGGAAGCGCCACGCGATAGTCCTAATAAATAATAAAATATTAATAAATATAAAAATGAATTTAAAATAAACACAAACCTTGTCGACAATAATGCCCTTGCGCTTGGCGGCGACGCTGAGGATGGTGATGGCCTTGTCGGCCTCGTAGAGGATGGAGAAGGGGATGCTCTCGAGGTCGAGCCGGTTGTTCTCGATCCGCTCAAAGTCGAGGATGTCGCTCACCAAGCCCAGCATGTGCTCGCTGCTGTCGGAGATGATCTCCACGCACTCGCGCGCCGGGTTGCGCGGCGAGAGCGTCTCGAGCAGCTCGCGCGCCATCGCCGTGATCCCGTGCAGCGGCGTCCGGAGCTCTGCAAAATTTAAATAAATTTGTAATAAAATGAGTGATTTAAATTTTATGAATAAATGAATAAATATCAATATTTTTATTGTAATAATTTTTTTAAAAAAGATAAAAAATGAAGGAGACGAACCGTGGCTCATGTTGGCGAGGAAGTTGGACTTGGCGGCGGTGGCCTGTTGGAGTTCGCGGTTGGCCACCTCCGATTGGAGCACAATGGCCCGCATTTTGTCCCGATAGGCCACGCGCGAGCCGTCCTGCACCCAGGCCGAGAGCCCGACGACGTAGGCCACCAGCAGCGCCGCGGCGAGCGACGTCTGGGACGACAGCTGGAGTTGGTGCTCGGGCGACGCCATCAACGTCGACGTCGAGTTGTCGACAACGGCGACGACGAGCGGGGCCACGAGCGGGAAGAGCGTGCCCTCGAGCAAAACGACGGCCAACGCGCACACGCCGACGCGGCCGCCAAACACGAAGAAGAGCAGCGGGGGCATGCAGGCCAGGACGCAGAACAACTCGGGCACGAAGCCGTAGTGGAAGCACGCGCTCAGGACCGCGAAGTTGCACCAGAGCGCGAGGACGAGCGACGTCCCGTAGGCGTCCCGGCGACGACACAATGTCGTGACGTCGGCCATCAGCGCGCAGTCGACGACGAGTGACGCCCAGCAGAGGAATTCAAAGAATGTGGTATTGTAGGACGAGGAGACGATGGTGGGCGGAGAGAGGAGGCAGATGAGGTTGAAGAGGGCGAGGAAGGGGAGGATGAGGCGGCAGAGGAGTTGCTTCCGTCGTTCATCTTCGTCTTCGACTTTGCGCACGTGTTCGGGCAGGAGGCAGACGAACGCCGAGGCCGCCGACGGCGCCGAGTTGGGCAGTTGTGGCGGCTGTTGCGGGCTGGGCGACAGCGTCGCGGGCATCGACATCGACCTGGGCCTGATCGCTGGCGAGGCCGAGTCGATGCTCGTGGCTGCTGTTGTGGATGTTGTGACGGTGGAGGTGGAGGTGGAGGGGGTGGAGGTGGTGAACGTGGAAGACATCCTGCTCTACCACAACGACTTTCGTTGGGCAACAAGATGGACGTCTGAAGAAGCTGAGGGGAAGAAGAAAAGAAGAAGGAACAAGAACATAAGAATTTTTAAAATAAAAAGAGCGAAAGCGAAGAAGAAGAAGAAGAAGAACGAAGGTTAAAAAGAATGAAGCGAAGAAGAGCTGTACCTTTGAGGTTGAAGCACTGGGACAAGCAGCTGGGACGGGCGATCAGGAGGTGGTGATGCTCGCGTGGTGGTCCATAAAACTAAAAATGGCGTTGTAGGGCGACCACGCCTGCCTTGGGCAAAGGGCGCGCGGCCGTCGTCCACCCCTATCGACGCGTGCCATTCATGATGTGGTTGATGGTCACTCTGAGGTGTGGATTGGCCACGCTTTGAATCCCGGTAATTTTCCGTGGAAGTGCTCCCTTGGCATTGCCTCCTCCACTCCGGGTGTTTGTGCATCTCCTAAAAAATGAGGTGAAGTTCCTCACTCTGGGGACGGACCGCTCTGTTTGGCCCGGAGCGTGCGCTCTGCGAATGGGGTTTAGACAAAACAAACAGCTCTCTGCGGAACGTGCACATGCGTTGGCAAGTGCTAATTGCACGTTTCTACCTTGTCCGCATGAGCTTGGCACGAACAATCAACAGTGGCCCAACCCGAAGAGACACGAGGGCTGACTTGTGGGCGCCGCGTGGGGCAAAGAAATCGGCTGATAAGTCCTATGGCACATCCTCATCCAGAAAGCGGGCTCTATCGGAAGACGTGCAAAGAAGGGCATCATCCCCGCAGCGAAGGACGAGATGAGTCGTCCGCGTTGTCACGAAGGCATCTGCCGATAGGAAAGTGTGACAACTGATGGATACGGCCATACTGCGCAGAAAGCACCGCTTCCCATCCGAACAGCGAAGTTAAGCTGCGCCAGGCGGTGTTAGTACTGGGGTGGGCGACCACCCGGGAATCCACCGTGTCGTATCCTCTTTTTGGTTTCTTCACGCGCCTTCTTCATGCATTACCACCGGTGATGTGCCGCCAGACTTGCTGTTCTGGATCGCGCTCGTCGCTTTTTTCGTTCTTTTTTGTGAACAAACCAAGAAGTCTCAGCTGAGCAAACACGGCCTGGTCCCGTGGGCAGGATGCCCGCCTTCGTGCAAAAGCGCAAGCTTGACGCACTCGTGAAGCAGGAGCTCGAGGTTCTGCCGCGTCAGTGAGGAATAGGCGATGAAGCCCGCTGCGCCCACCCGGCGGGCCACTTCTCTGGCCTCGTCGAAGCTGACTTGGGTCTGCTTCCGCGGCTCGCCATCCAGCTGCTGCACGTCAAACTCGCTGCCGTTGACGACAACGTCGAGCTTGGCGCCAGCCAGCACGAACGGCCGGTCAGGGCAGTGCTGCGTGATCTCAGGCACCCACTTCACCAACAGCAACAACAAAACGTTAGGCAGAAGGACGTTGGCCAAAAGGTGCTCGAGAGGAGCTCCACCTTGGTCTCGACGTGGTCCAACGAGGCCCGGTCGACGAGGCTGAAGCAGACGAGAAACACGTCCGTATGGGGATAGCTCACAGGCCGCAGCTTGTCGTACACCTGACCCCCCGCCCACATGCCCTGCGTGAGACAACAAAAAGACCTCTGCAGACCAGGTTTTGAGCCCCGCGCACAGACACACCTCGGACCCGTTGGTGTCCCACAGGCGCACGTCGATGGGCATCCCGCCCACCTCCACCGTGGCCAAGTAGTCGTCTACACATCAACGAGCAGAGAAACACGCTCAGCAGGAGAAAGATGACGAAGAAGGGGAGAGCTCCAGACCCCAGGGTCGCAAGTAATCGTTCGGGAACGTGTGGCCAACGGCGCACTGGAGCGTGCAGGTCTTGCCCACGCCACAGTCGCCCTAATCATGTACACACCACGGTGGTGATTAGTAAAGTGTTGATGAATGGCGGTCATAATGTGTTCAGAGCTCGTATGTCTCGCACCACGGCCACGAGCTTGAGGTTGGCCGGGGAGGGATGGGCGCCGCTGGTCAACGTCCTCATGGTGGTCTCCCCAGGCGCGCCCTGTTTGCTACTCGACTTTTTGTAGCTGCTGTGCAGCTTGGCCATCCGCCGCCTCACTTGTTGCTTCTCCTGCCATTGGTTGGGCCAAGTCCTTTGTCATCTTCCTCTTCATCTTCATCATCCACAAGGAAGCGCCACACCTTGGCGAGGTCGAGCAGGAGTTGGCGCAGGCCGCCTGGCTTTTCCCTGGCAAGGTCAACGTCCAGCCGCCACGCCAGCCCCGGCCGGGCCTTGACCGCAGCCTCCCACCAGCGGTTCTCCATCGTGACCATGGTGTGCCACCTTGGTGCTCCAACAACAACAACAACACCAGAAAGAGCTGTTATGGTCATAATTGGTTGGAAAAAGGGGTGGAAGTGCAGAACCGGTGGCAAGTGCTGGCGGCCTGGCAAAGGGCCCGCATGTCACTCTCCAGGAAGGAGAAGATGAGCGCCAGCACTTCGTCAGGCAGCAGCTGGGTGTAAGGAGCTATGTAGTGTGGGCAAGTCCAGCGTCGTTAGTTTCCGCTCTTGACCAAACTCTCCGCAGGAAAGAGAAAGGCAGCGGAGGCGCACATGGCAAGTCAAGGGAAGAGCTGGTTGGCCTCTTCTTCCTTTTCTTGCTGTGGTCTTCCATTTGCTGCTTCTTCTTCTGCAGCCAGAGAATTAAAATATTAATAAAAACCGTGTTATTAACTTTTTTAATGAGGCCTGCACCACCTCGTAGAGGTCCATCGAGTGCTGGGCGGATCAGCTGGTCCGTGATCTTCCACGCCAACTCATGTAGAGTGGAGTTGATGATGTCTAAGAGTGGTTTGTGTGGTGAGGAACTGAAGCCAAGTGGCGAACTTTTATTGTGGTCGCCAGGAAGGAATCAAGAAATCCGACAAAGAAACAAAAGAGCATAAACTTCAGTGTGGCGCTTGGGCGCATGGAGCAAGTGGTAAGCCAGGTGGAGGTTGCCGAAGTTGGCGGGCCCTTGTGGACAGCCATGCGCTCGTTTTTGGCCAGCCACCTGCCCGAGTCGTGGATGGTCTTTGGTGTGCCCCGCACTGCTCCTTCGCACAAGCCTTTAAACTGCACTTGGCACTGACAAGCGGCACACACTTGTGCGGGGGGGGGGCTGCAGGCCCGGCACTCTGGTGGGAGCAAAGCCGCACTGATGCCAGCGCAGCCCGGCCAGAACCCGTCCGCGAGCGCTGGTTCGTGGCCTTGTCAAGCGTCGAAAATGCCCCGTGCGGCGCGCTGGTCCTGCGCCCGCGCATCTCGACGGACGACCCCACGACGTCGTCATCGTCATCACCGTCGCTGTCATCGTCGTCCTGGAATGTGTCCATGTTCGTCCCGCGACACGCGATGAACAAGGACGCCGCGCGGGCCCTCCTGGAGCACGTCGACATGGTGTCGGGCGTCCACTTTGCCGGGCTCGACAGCACATGGTTGCCGCTCGTGCGCGAGCGCGCCGCGGCCACCGGCGCGCAAGAAACGTGGCACTTGCCTTGCGTCGCGCTCCACTGCGCCGAAGCGCACTTCACGCCGCCCGAGCACGACGCGACTTTGGCCCACCTGCGCTCGCTGGGCCTCTGGCTCGACAGCATTTCTCCTCGTAGGCTTTGCCGCTCGGCCGCGCAAGCGAGCTCTGGTGTGGTAGTGGACGGAAACTGATGGTTTGCGCGGGCGGCAGGCCAGGAGGACACGAGGCTCGTCGAGTCCCAGTGGAAGTACGCGCGCGAGGAGGTCGAGGGCTACATTGCCGACTGCGTGCGTCGAGCGCCTTCGACGTGCGTGCGCATGGCGCCTCCAAGTAACGAGATGGTGGCGTGGCTCGGCCTTCACAACTACATGGCCATCGGCTTCTTTTGGGTCCAAGAGTCGCACAGACGTCAAGGTTATTTTTTATATT